>WAAG01048601.1:979-12704 GCA_013390105.1 Tichodroma muraria | reverse complement strand
GAGTAAGCATCACATACCTATTAAATATTTCTCTGAAGGTTTATAGTTGCAATCAATATCTGTTATATCAAAAATCAGTTCTGACTGACTAGTCTCAAAAGATAACATGTGAATACAGCCTATTAGGCAGATCTTTATGAGCCATTGTAAAGTTATATCCACTCAACAAGGGTCTGCTGCTCTTAGGGTATTGTTTCCTCTGTCAAGTTAGCTGAATGACTGCATGAAGAGTATGGCAGTCACTGTGGACAGGGCAGGTGTGGAGGGTTGTTAAGCTATTTTGTTTGATGAAGCCTAGGATGAGAAGTGTAGCATCAGGGCTGGGTGTACACACACCAGCCAGCAGTGCGTGTGCAGATATAACAGTGTATCTTTAAACACTCTGTAAGCAGGTTGGACTGAAGCAGAGCCTGGCTAAGAGTGTTGCTCTATACCAGGATTGTAAAGGCCATTAACTGATGCATGCATTGATTAGATTTTTAATTCCTAGGTCAGATCACAGGTATCACAAAAGACACTGAAAGCCCTCAGCCCTCAGCACAGACTTAGTGCTGGGGCCATACTGAGGTAATTACGTGCTCCTTAAGATCCTTCTGTTTGCTTACAGTCCAAGCTGAGGAAGGTAGGTCCAGGAGTGTGCAGCAATGTGGCGTTTTAGAAGCCATGTCATTGAATTAGAGCGATTGCTTCTGGAGGAGCAAAACTACTTCACAAATTGCTTTAAAATATAGACTGAGTCTCCTTGAATCTTATGCTTGATGCATAATTTGCCCATTTATTTTCACAATAGAATTATTTAATATGTTTTTTACACTTTAGCCACCACAGAAAGTACATATTTTATATCCTTAATAACTTGTGTAGCTACCTATATATTAGTGAGTTATAGTGAAGAGGAAAGGAAATACTCCAGAAGAAACTGAAAAGTCGTTCTGGAAGTTGCAGTATTTTCAGTGGTGTCTTCCAGTGGGACTGCTAGTAGCAAGCAACAAGCTGCTCTCTTGCCAGAACCTTCTGAATTGCTGCAGAAAGTTTATCTCCTGGTTTTGGTGCTGACACATGACATGCATCTCAGATGGTGGCCTGTGACCACTGTCATGTACCCAATACAGATGACAAACTTGTTTCTTTGATGAGATCATCCCATGACTCAAGACGTGCGCCCATATCTGCAATACCTCACTTCTGAAATTAGTGCAGAAAACTGTGACATTTTGTATCAATTGGGATTTTTTTTAAAGGTGCTTTATATCATCTCTTTTATGGAAATAGGATGGTATTCAGCTATGCTACATTTCACTAGTTTAGTTTAGATTCGGTGCGCTAGAATGAAGTTATGGATGTAATTGATCGCCCTCTATAAAATGCCCAGGTTCTGCTCAGGTTATTTTTTGAGGGAAAATGTTGCATTTTCTTCCTTTGCCTGCAGAATAATTTAGTGTCAGGGTGGCATCGTTTAATTTTAAACTTTATTAGTTATATCCATGCATAAAACAATCTGTTTAAATTAATTGGAATGACGATTGCAAAACACGTCTTAGGACCAATATTTCAGAAACATGCTGATTTTGGAAACATTTCACAGAGGAACACAAATAAATAGGCAGGCAAAAATCCTGTCTTCAAAAATATCTCTTACTGGGTCCTAAGAACATATTAACATAAATTATTTCTATAATTTTGGGTATATCTTACTGATGCATTAGACTCTTAGTACTATGTGCATGTAAGGATACTAATAAATGTAAAAAATATTCATTTAATAGTGCATAGACAAGCATGTAATTATTTATAACTTGTTGATCGCTTAATAGAACATTGCTCATCTGGATTGTTGTTTTATTTTCCTTTAAGATATCTCATAATATTAAAAATGAGCACAGACAAATTTTAAAAATGCGCAGACAAAGACACATTTTACATAAATGTGTCCTGGCCTGTTGTCATCTAATTTTTCAAAATGACATTTTTTTTGTACAGATCCTATTTCTGCTTGAACAATTCATATGCATTTTTGTAGTGTCTGAACTGCTTCTCCTTGTAAGGTAGGCATTTGCCTCCAAGGTACAGTCCTGTGTTGCACTCAGTTTTCTGCAAATCCAGTTGATGTTTTAGAAAGGTAAAATCATGGATAATTCTGTATTCTCAAAGAGAAGGAAGTAGGATGAACCAACACTAAGTGTTGTATTGTTTCACTAAGCTCTGTTTTTTGTTCCTGTGCATTAAAAAAACAGTGCTTTAAAGAGTATCCTTCTTTCAGACCTGTAATGCTAGCAAAAATAACTCCTGTTTCCATTACCACCTTGAGCATTTTCTTCCTAATACTTACCTGGATAAAACTAGAGGATTAAAAAAATTGTTTATCTTGAAATTTATTTTCTTTTGCTAGAGTTGCTGAGTATTTCTTAATAATAAATTGGATTACTGCAAGCAAAATGTAGAGAAACAGTGCAAAAAAAAAGGGCTTTTATTCTTTCTGCAATTTCATTATTATATTTAAAGTTTTCAAAACCAGATGTTGACCTATACTTATTAACATGTTACTGTTAAAACTCTAAGGAACACTTTTCATTGGTTTTACTGCAGGGACTGATAAAAGCAGTAGCAATTCTAACATTCTCCCTTCTGGCAGTTATTTTATATGGCCTTTAATACTTGGAGAGTTCATCATAAATTTCTAATGCTAGTGCCAATGAAGTTTGTTACAAGTTCTTGTACTGCAGTGACACACAGTGTGTTTCATAATGCAGCAGAGTGGCCACTGGAGGAAAAACCCTCTGAATAAGCTGTAAGTGACTTCCAAACTCCCAGAGCATCCCAGAGAGTCTCTGGAGGCTCTGGGTAGGTTTTCTGCTATGTTAATTAAACCCAATTTCTTTAATGTAGAGAACCTGCCTTGATTATAGTCATAAATTTCTAATCCCTTTTCTGTCATCTCTTAGAAGCGTGGATGATTTCTGACAAGAATTATTCATTTTGGCTTAAATGTTTTTATCGTGTTCTTGAGTGGAAATATGAGCAAATGCAGCTTCACCTTTTGGGAACAGAAGTGGTTTTAAAAGATAAATATGTCTTGCCATTTTTATTATTTTCTGTATCACAAAGAAACAGAGAAATGAAGAGTCAGGGATAAAAAATAAATTATTCTTCCCACAGTCCTAAATTTATTGCTCCACCAGAAATCAGATAGAACTTGAAATACTGTCCCCTCAGAGCCACTAGATTTAATCAAATTGAGGATATTTAACTCCCATGAATTTGAGAAATCTCAGAAGGAGCAGGTCGCCCCAGTGGTGTGAGTGACGCGGGTGAGGTGAGGCAGTGAGGGGCTGCTCCCTGCTCAGCGCCTTCCCCAAGGAATCACCATTCCAAGACCTGTGCTGCTCACCCCAGGCGATGGAATGTTGCAGCAGCTGTGGTCTTTTAATTCTTTTTCACTCTTGCTGACAGCACAAACCTTTGTACCTGCTTCAAAGAGAGATTGCCAGCTGCAGATGGAAGGAAAAATAAACATCGTGTGTGCTCTGGGTCAGCTCTGTCAGTGTTCTCTGCTCTGCTGAAACATGCTCAGCCTCTGGAGGAGCGCAGCCCCAAGGCCCACAGTTTGTAATCTGGCTGCAGGAATTTCCTTTCAATTCATCTATTCAAACCCCCCTTGGAAGTGACAGCATTCTGGGCGTTCCAGTCAGGCTTTTTCCGGAGTCCTTTTGACTTGGTTCATAGTGGCATTGTGGCAGAGTAATGCAGAAAGGATGGAGAACGAGGGGGAAGCCTTGCCAGGGTTGTTCAAACTGGTGGTGATGTCTTAAGCCCTGGCTTCAGCATCACTGTGAGGCATGCTCTGGTGAGAGTGTGAGTTACAGGCAGTCCTGATGTGAAAGGTTTTGCTAAATAAAAGTGAATAAAGGTGCTCTCCTGACTTGGTGTTGTAACTGGGGAGAAATTGCTTTTAAAATATTTTTTTGTGGAAAATTTTAGAAAATACAGTTTCAAGGTTTATGGTCCATTTAAAAGCACAATTTGATAAATGACCTGATACTTCAAGAGTAAAAAGCCTTATTTTTCCCTTACACTGTTCTCATGCTTGGCTAGTTCAAGTGCATGTACAGTATTAACTGGCACTCTGTTTTATGCCACATAATCCTTTTTACATTTTAAATTTTAAAACCAGAATGCACTTCTGTAGGAAGATCAGGAAAGAAGGTCTGAGTAATTGTTAACAATTAATTAGAAATTGTTTACATCTCAATGAAGGAATGGCAAATTGGTTTAAGGTTTAAATGGCATCACATCAAACACAAGAATAGTTTCTCTAACCACCTGATACACTCTAAATTAACACCCTAATCCTGAGATAATCTCTGCTTATAGTGCACATATTGAAAAGATTAAGAGCAATCCAGAGTCATTAGAGGAAACATAACATACACATACTCATGAATAATCTGTATGGTGGTTGTTTAGAACAACTGTGAGGAAGAGATGGTCATTTGGATTTGTTGAGCTGTGGAGGGGATTTGCAGTAAACTAGTGGAAATCTCCTTTTATGAACTGCATACCTACATGCTTAGGAAGAAGCAATTTCAAATCATTAAGTGACAAGATGAGTCACTCATAAAATTTGTATTATATAGTTTTGGGTGTACATACCTCATTTGTAAAACATATTTCTTCAATACCATTGTGATCCTTAGCAAAGACAAATGATTGAGAATGCAGAAGTATTAAGCCTCTAATATTTGCCTTTGAAGAACTCATTGAACTCTTCTTGTCTTCAGTACTCTTTTGAATTGAAGTCTGAGTCATACTCATGACATGATCTTAACCTCCAAGAAAGAGTGTGGAACTGGAGCAATGTGAAATCTATATTCCTTTTTAAGTGAGAGAGCCAGCACTGGAGCAGAGGGATGGGCTGGGATCATCTGGCAGAAGAAAGTCACAGTGCTGAGTGGGAAGGTGGCAGTGCTCTGTTTTATGGCCAGGTGTCAGATGTGAAGTCTAATTATGTCTGTCATATCTTGGAACTGATTATGAAGTGAAATTCTATTAGTGCTTCTCAGGTATAAAACCAATTTGTAAGGCATTTTGTTATGTTCCGGGTTTTGATCAGTGAGAATACACTTTTTAAAGTTTTTTTTAATGCAACTGTAAGGGCTAGAAACCTCTAAAAAACATGGAGTTATCTGTCTCCAAAACCAGAGCTGGTTTCCTGTACCTTTAATTTTTTTTATGCAGAGCTCCTTGGTAAAGGAGCTGAACAAAACCTCTCTAGTCCAGAAGGAAGAAAATCAGAGGGAGGTAGTCAGGATTTAGAAGCAAAATTGAAGGAGGGATCCTGGAACACTTTGTCAAGGAAGAAAGAAGGAAGGAAGGAAGGAAGGAAGGAAGGAAGGAAGAGAGAGAGAGAAAGAAAAGCACAGGAATTTGGTAGGATTTGTTCTTCTTTGAAGTTTTAGTGAAGCAGAGATAATTTTTGATTCTTCTCTCATGAGGCTGGTCCTTCAAAAAGTCTTTATTCAAAGCCCTATGCAGTCTTTCTTGATGTGAAGTTGGAGTACTGTGAGTAAATCATAAGTGATTGAAAGAAGATTGGAGAAGAAGATTGAAATGTTCCATTACAGACTATGTAAAATAAATAGTAGCTAAGTTTTTTCAGTCTTCCATTAGATTCTCTATGTAATGGAAAGTTCTTTTTTCACTTCTGATAAGGGGTGGAAAGATTTGAATATAGAAGTGGATAGTCCTCAATTTTTAGCTGTTTTACTTGCCAGCTATGTGCCCAGATGTATTTCTAGCTGTTTATCTACAATAAGTGTATCTGAAAATGTTGGAGGAGAGTCCAAATTATCTGAAAGGCACCATGATTCATTATTCCTCCTCCAAGAGAGATTTCTCTGGCTTGACAGCTCTGAACCTCAGCCATTTTATTTAAATTTTCAGACACTTCACAGAGCACTAAAAAGACAGGTTTCATTGAAATCCCTTGACACATATATTATTGAGAAAACACAATAAATAATTCTTCCACTGGTTTAGTATTTTTATAGAGAGTTGTAATGTTTACATAGCCTAATTTTTTAATATTATTACCTGAAATCTGTCTACAACATGACATACTTTGGTTTTATTATAATTGAGAATTTTATTAGGGTATGTGCAATAGGCTCCCTTTTTTTTCTTCAGACAATGAAACCAGATTAAGAATTGATAACTGCCTATGTTATGCACATTTAAGGGTCAGTGTTTAGCTTCAATGTTTGTCCACTTAGTGAACTGCTAGTCATTTCATTAACTAAATATGTATTTATTAAACAGATTTGAAAAGATACAGTATGCAGTGTAAGTGGGTTGTAGTCCTACTACATTTATCACCAAAACCACTCAATTTATGTTATTGGGATGAGAGCTAGGTCATAATTAAATTGAATCAGGTTTTCAAGGCGTTTATAGGAAAAATTTTACTCTCTAATGAAAATGTTAGGAGGAAGAACTAATTTGGCCTGGGTTGTTTACAGCTTTGAGCTTGCATATAATTTTACCAGGACTATTTCAAACCATTTATTTGATGTTCATCCCCACTTCTTTGAAAAATAAGGGAGAGAATGAAAAAAGCTGCTGGAAATTTGGAAAAGATTGTGCTTTGTGTTTGCAGAGGTTTCAGTCTATGTGGAAAGCTACTGCTAAATCACTTCACAGCCTGATAGGTGCTAGTCTATTTAATTAAATTAGCTGGTTGTATTTGGGACAAATTGTTTGATTTGGAGGATATTGAAAAACCTATCTTAAACTTTGTGAGGTTTTACACATTAAGGTGATCAAACTGCCAAGATTTCTCTCAGTGACTGGAGTACAGTCTGCTTTTGCATTTTGGGGAAGGGAGTTTGAACACAGACCTCAACTACAGGTGCTCCACTTCTAAAGTCAAGTGTGCTACTGCAGCTTGCAAGGGCTAGGTCACAAATACCACTTCAGATTTTCACGTGCCAAGATGAAAAAACCCACTTTAGCAAACATCAGCCTGGATTATTTGTGCTTACAAATGGGAAACACTGATGTTCTGTAACCACCAGCACCTTGAGGAGAAGCCACTGGTAAACAAACACATGTAAGTCAACATTTAATCCAGAAATATACTGGAAATGCAAAGTAAATTGCTTACTTTGGTGATAGGTAATATTTTAGGTAAAGGAAGAAAAATAATATCAATGGGTACAGAGTTCAAGAACTGTTAATACAGATAAAAATACTATTTATTTTGCTATGAATCCCCTAATGATAATACCTGTCACAAATTATTACTTCAAAAACTTGTAGTTGAACTAAATGGGGCAGATATTACACCTGAATCTTAAGTACAAAACGGCTTCTTCTGCCCTCCATCATCCCACTGAGATGTATAGGATGCTCTTACTGAATGGCTGCACAGAAATCACGATTTGACTTAACACTGCTTACTCCAGACTGGAATTTTGATTAGTTAAGATGAAAATATCTTCTTTGCCTACTTTGCCTTTGTAATAGATAATGTAAAATAAAAATTGGGTGCTTTTAGTTGTACAGATGATTCGATTATATCTGTACTCATTTTAGTAATGCTGGGATTTGGTGCCACCATTTGTGTCCTTATAAAATGTAATTAGATACTGAGTGTTTGCCTTCAAAAATGTTCAGCCTGAGCTGCTTTTTTTTGAGCAGTGTGGCAACAGACCATGAAATGGAGCATACTCAGTTCTCCTGATGCATCACATCCCACAATATTTTCTTCATGAAATGTTTAGTAATGTTTTAATGTTTATTTAACAGGTCTTATTTGCTTTGCTGCAAACTGCAGCTGAGAGACATCAAACCACCTGTCTATGTGCTTAAAAATACATTTAAGTGCCTAGCTCTGTTCAGTTTAGGAATACAGTAGCTGAAGTGATACACTTGCTGAAATGGAGTAAATACTGTGATAAAACTTGGAAGTTTTTTGCTGTCCATATTTCATGCAAACCACTGTCCTCCAGCACTAGGAATCTCAACTTTAAACTTTATTTATAAAAAAGTTCAGTAATTTCCTCCTTAGACGAAATACAGCTACCTAGCTTCACAGAATGTTGTTTCTTGTTTTGCACTTGTAATAGCTTTTGCCTTAGAGGACACCCCAAATGAACAGTGCAGTAGTAGTATAGAAATGGAAGATAAGTTTCAAAAGAAATCACCTATATTTCTGGTGCAATGAACAAAATCTGGGTTTAAGAAATGATCCTAGGGCCCCTTGCCCGTTTTCTTCATCTTTGTCGTCATCTTCTTTGCCACCTTCTGCCTTCTTATATCATCCACATTCTTTCACTGGAATATTTCTCTGACATTACTGGAGTGCAATTTTTCTGCCTTTTGTTTTTGTTTGTTTGTTTCTTCAGTTCCCTCCCTATTGGTGAAATACCAGAGTGTTTCTCTACTAGAAGTTTTCAGACTTCACTGTTCTGAACCAAGACCACGATAAGACAGTGTTAATATTTTATTCCAGAAAAAGTTTCCTTTTCTGGAAATGCCCTACCTACACCCAGAAAAAAAAGGCAAGTAGCTTGTGCTACGTTTGCAGTCTTCCACTTCAATACGGGGAACTCCGTCGAGTCATCCAAACCAGGACTGGCTGGAGCAGGCTGCATCCCTCCGCAGGGCTGTGTCTGGGAGACTGGTCCTTCCGAGGGCACATCAAAACACACAGTGGCTGTGCCTGTTGGTGCCATGGTCCTCATACAGAGCATATGTTTGGAGGTCCTGTCTAGAGCTGCTGTGCCATGGTGCCATCCTACTGCTGTGCCATGGGCATGAGAGCGCGAGCGGGACGTTTTGCCTGTTTCCATCTGTACAGTGTATTTGCTGGATTTACTCAGTCCTCCTCTGTGTTACCTGCCACACAGAAAAACATGTCATGTCTAAACAATTTCTGTCTTGCAGTCCATCAGGTTACCTTGGGAAGCAGACTTGTTCCATCATTGCTGATAATTTCAATATATAGGAATGCAGTACCTTGAATATAGACACTGAAATACCTAGTCAAGCAGATACTGATTTGTCAGATTTTATCTGTCAACTTTCACTGTTTACCACCTGGAAGCTAAAGACACAGCCCTGGCAGACAATCAGGAGATGAACCTGAGATCATTTTAGTCCTGAAGCTGAGCAGAAGGTGCCTACTCAAAATATGCCAAAAAAGTTTGCATTATGTCTAAGAACTTTGATTCTGAAATTACAGTGGAGTTCTGTCCATTGGCACTCTCAAAGGCTGGTTATTCCATCCCATGGTAAAAAAATCAGAAGTGAGGTTCCTGAGATTTCGTAAAAAACACTTTTTATTGTGCTGCACTGTTTACCTGAACAGGCATTGCTTATATTGAAGCTGCTGTGTGTGACTTCTGCAAGCACTGAAGCAATTTAAGTTTTGCCCATAGAAATGTTCTGGGCATAAGAACATTAAGTTTGCAAACTGGAAGTCTCACCTCTTACATAATGATTAGTAATATAGTAGGAAAAACAATGTCCACCAGTCTTCATCTTATCAACCTTAATTTAAGAGTCTGCCTCTGCCCTTCTAAGGCTACTGTTTAGTAACTCACTCCTGGTTCTCACAGGGGGTGGAATTCTGACTCCATGGAAACTTGCCATTGCAGGGGATGGCATTCAGTAATTTTTATGGTACTTCCTGTTCTCTTAGGAATCTGTAGTGGATTTATTTAAATGCAGCCAATATTTCCAGAGTAAAGGACTCTACTACACCTGTGCGCAGCGTGATTAAAGTTAGGAAGATGTGGCCAGTAAGGAGTTAAATTATAATTTTAGCACTCAGGGCTAGGCCTGCTTAGACCAGTCTGCAGGCTGAAATTTGAATATTTGCAAATCTTGTGTGGTTGAAAGGTGTTCCTTTCATCTTTTAGACTCAGAACTCCAAAATGCTGAAAATATCTTCATAACAAAATGTCAGCAGGCTAAATCAGCCTGGACAGATAGTCCAGTAACTGCAGATATAGCCTTGAAGTAATCTTACAATAACCAGTGTAGGCTTTCTTTAGAGATTATGTGTATATTGTTTATCCTCAGACATTAAGTTGTGTCACATAGGGAAACCCCAGGTTTTTTAAGGCACTTCTTTTCTACAAGTCATCATTTTCTTTTCCAGAAACACGTCTAAGCTTGTTTGGTTTATCAGGCTGTACAGCTTGGAAAACAAATCTTTAGTAGCAGATACTTCTCATGAGTTCTTCTTGGCCAGTCTACAGATGGAGAGCACTGGGTGAACTGTAAGCAATGGTGTTTGTAATGATTACTTGCTGTTGAGAGGACCCATGTGGCAGTAAATGAGTCAAGCTGATGAGATGCACAGACAGCTGTACAGGTCTCTGTGTCATAAGCAGTTTTTGCAGAGCATTTTGTAGTGCATGAGCTGCTGCATCCTTCAGCTTGCACACCTTTCCTGCTCAAAAACATGTTTTTTTGTTGGGGAACTTCTCTGGGTACCCAGCAAATAGGTAAAATCTGTAAATCATGTGCTTCTGTGATTCAGGCATCCCATCCATCCATTCCAGCTGGAGTGGTGAGATTAACGCTAGCTCAGCAGCTGGACAAATGAAGATGGATTTTCAATTTAGAAACACAAGTTTTGACAAGATTGCCTTTCTTTGAGGGTGCTGGAATTTGTGTCAGGTATTTTGCTGATTAGTATTTGTGAAGCTGAGGGATTGCTCTAACACATCTTTTTGTTGTTTTTGTTACCTCAGCATTATGACTTTGTAGTTTTGGTATTTACGGTGGCTCAAGTTCTAGAGGGCCTTCTGATGCATTCATCAGGCAGCCAAACTGTTGTCTCAGAGATTTTGCTTCTTTCAAGCTTTATTATGCTGTGGAAATCCCAGTTCTCTTATGTCATCTGGTGCATGTTTAAAGCAATCAGGAGTGTGATTAGACATAACCTTGCCGTCACCTTCGCTCTGCACCGGCTGGAATATCTATTACAACTTTTCTCTCTTTTCCTATTTCCTTTCCCTGACTCTGCTTATCATTGTTAAAATGGTCTAATCTGTGTTCTGGTGTCAGCTATCTACTGTAGCTCTCATCACACCTGCACTCATTAGTGATCAAGGAATCAGACTAGTAGTGAGTAAATTATAATATAGGGCTTCCTCCTGGGCTTCTCTCATTGTTGCTTTATAGGACATTTTGCCAAGCCCCCTCTCTCCCCTGCAAAAAAACCCAAACAAACAAACAAAAAACCCTCTCAAAAACCCCAAACTAAAACAAACAAAAAACCCCTCAAAAAACCAAAACCAAGCCAAACTAAAAAAAACAAGAAATAACAAGAAAAAAACAAAGCACAACAAAAAAAAAACCCAAACCAACCAAAACCAACAAAAAACCCCATGAAAAACCAAACCAAACCAAAAAACCAAAACCCTGCAGAAAAAAAACAACTGGAGAGAATTGCTAGGTAACATCTAAATAATTGCAAATACCTTGGGGATATGTTTTTCAAAAAACCCCCAAATTTTCTGTGACTTCCTTATATTTTGTTTGCGTTTTTTTCAAGTCAAAGCTGTGTTTTAGTAAAACCATCAGATTTCACTTTGAAAAGAGAGAGAGTAGGATCTGATTCTGATAGTCTGGCCTTACTGATCAGTTCTTTTACATCTGGGGTTCAATTGGCTTGTGAAAGGCTTACTGCAGCAGAATGAAGACTAGAGTCCAG
>WAAG01048599.1:0-11737 GCA_013390105.1 Tichodroma muraria | reverse complement strand
TGTTCCTTTTGCTAAATCTACAGTCTGGCTTATTGTTTTCATGTTTATTGTATCTCACTGACTAAATATTAAGTTTTGCAAATGGTAATGTAGGTTCTAAACCACAACAGAAGGATGATGTGACTTGGTAAGCAAGGTCCTAAAGTCTAAACTGCAGACTGCTGAGTTACACACTTTCTAAACTGGAAAGATGCAGTAAAAGTCTGCTTAATATTTGTCTAGAGATGCTACACAAACAAAAATGTTAAAGTAGCTAAAAAACTCTTTGTGTATAAAAACAGCAAAATCAACCCAATATGCTTCTCATTTTCCTTTGGCAGATCTTCCAATAAGATCTGGCTTCAGTAGGGGTTTCCATTCATTCCTACAATGTTTTCCATAGCATGGCATCTCAGTGAAGGCATATGACAATTTGGCTTTTTGGCTATGGCATGCCACCATGGCATCCCTCAATCAAAGGCTGAGTGACACGCTTTTCTTGCAGTGCCTGGCATGCAATGTGCAATATGTCAAAAAACACTGCTGTCTCTTCCATATTGTGTATTATCAGATTTCTTTTTGTTGTACAGTTTTCTTCCACAAGCTATTAAGTATAGTAGAATATATTTTATATTTAGATTGGCCACAGGCACTGCATAAATGCTTTTGCTCATTTAGCAGCGTACTCAATGTGGGCACACTCTGTGCTCCAGCAAAGCCCTTTGCATGAAATCACCCACGGGAAATATCCCTGAGCATGCTGAAACTTGCAAAACTTTAGGTTCAAGCAGAGAGAGACATTCTTGAGTTACAAGCTGCTGGCATATTTACCTCTATGTGTCCCCTCACAGTTCACCATTCCTAGCTGTCATGCTGGCTCCTGGATACAGCTGGAAATTGGCATGCTGAGGTGAAGCAGTATTTTGGTTATTCTAGTTATTTCAAGGTGTTGGCCAAGTCAGTCATGGCTGGCAGGGCTCAAAACTGCTGCCGGTCACTTTTCCATGCATCATTCTTCTGTACGTGTTTTGTGTGCTCTGAGTAAAGCCATGGCTCTGAGCCACTTTCCAGACTTTGCTTATTCTTGCTTTCCATTCTCAAAAAAGAAACTCTCTGTGACTTCAGGTAAGGTATTTTTGTAAGTGAGATGAGCATGATTATGCTCTTTGCTTGTTTAGCAGAAGCAGATGCAGCATCTGAACTGCACATCCAACAAAAAGATGGTGTTCCACAGGTATAGCATGTTATTTGTACTGGAGCCTCTGTTTCAATCTCTCATTTAGGTAATAAATGTACAAACCCCTCTTTTGGATGAAGAGCACCTTATGTGTTAGGTATCCAACAGGACCACCATGTTTTATTCATTTTGATAATCTTTTGAATAAAATGTTATCATCGGGTGCCCAGCTGTGATTCTGTGACTGGGTGCCACTTCTGGGCAAGACCATGTCTGCAATTACTGAAATCCTGAACATTTTTATGAATGGTATTGATCTTGTTATGCTCTTGCTTTTACTATTTCAGATGACTGATGGCTTTTACAACAAGTCCAAGGTTTACAAAATAGAAAGAAATCACTGCAATAAAGTTGTGAATGCTCTAGGTATCACCACTCCTCTTGAATGTTTGAAGCTGTGACCTTTTCTTAATTATAATGGCATTTCTGTGACAGAAGTGTTTATTTCCTAGAAAACGCAATTTTTTACAAGTTTGATGATAATAAATTTCTGAGTCAACATCAAAAGAAAAGAATAAAGGTAGATCCTAAGGAATGCAAAAATAATTGTTGTTCTGATTATCCCTTAAGGCAGGTAATGCTACCGCATTTGCTTTTTGCTCTACCTTTGATGAGGAAAGTAACGGGAAAAGAAAGCAGTCAGTGAGACATTGGGATGACTCAGCGCTTGGGGCCGACTCCAAGTACCTACGTTTGCCAGTTGTGTGTAAGTTACTGCCGGGAAGGCACAACGTGCAGAAGCTGACCAAAAGATGCTCCTCTGGGTGCAACAGGACCAGCTCACTGGAAACATAAAATACGAAGACTTTCACTGTTGGATGGGGCTCTTTAATAAAGAAGATTGTAAAAATTCTCACATAGAACAATGAGCTTAAATACTAGGGGAAGAACTGACTTGCATCTTTTTCTGTGTAATACAATTCATGTTCCTTACCTCCACAAAGGGCTCCAATAAGCATTCTTTGTGTGTATGAAGTTGACTAAGAGTCTCTCTGAGACTTCCATGAACAAGGCCACTAAAGCTGTCTGCTCATACAGGCAGAAAACAGGCAGCTACTCCAATTAGAATTTCATGAGCACACAAGCATTTCTCTCTAGACAGATAAGGTAGAAACCAATTCAAAAGGATTAATGTCTAAGCTTTCTGAATTAAAATTGCAACAGGTGTCAATTTTACATGCCTGCCCTTCCAACAGATGTGACATAATCCATTTGATTGATGACAGAGTAAAAAAAAAGTTTTTTCTTTCGTCCCAGAGTTCTCTTTTGAAAGCAAAAAGATTTATTTTTCCATCCCATTGTACCTAAGTCACCTCCTAGTATTTTCTTAATTGAATTCTCCTAAAGAAGATATGAGGAACTACATGTTTTGAAGGATACTTTGATGATGAATGCATCTCTGTTCCTTTAAAGATAATAAAAGGATGCCTCTTACAATATTGTGTAAGTTGCTAAGGTTTATTGAGTTTCAATTTGATGTATCTTTTCTATGTAAAAATACTATCTACATCACTACAGAAATTTTCTCAAATGCCTTTTCTTAGATTCCTAAGTGAGACATTTTTTCCTACCCTTGTCTCAAAGGATTCAGGATGTCTACTTATGATTATACTCAGAGCAAGAAGAATTTACTAAACAAGTTTAATAAAGTAATTTTAGTTATGCTAAACGAAGTCCATATTTAGATATTTATTAGCCTAGCTACACAGCACAACTAGAAGGGGAACCTGTATCTTTCAGCTGGTTTTGGGACATCAAATAGGACCAAATTAGTTCTAAGCTCTGTATATTGCAGCTTCTCAAACCTTTTTCCTGTACCTCACCCACACAAAGAATAGAACCTCTCAAAGCTTCAGGTTTATTTCCACACTGCATTACAGTGCTGATGTAGTAAGGAGTATTTGAACAAGTTCACTACACCTGTGTTGGAAATTCCCATTGTTTGTGATGCTTCTTGACTGACATTTGTCTTGGAATAATAGTTTATGCAGTCTGAGTTTTTAGCTCAAGGTAGACAGAGTTGCAGCAGTGTTAGCATGGACTGACAAAGCTGCAGGAGACTGAAGCGAAGCTGGCATTTGAGAGAAAAGCTCTGAGTATTCAAAACAGATGCGTGGACAAAGCCAACTAAAGCAACCATTCTGTCGCTCACTCCCCATCATCGCTAAACTAAATGTTTTCCTGACTAAAATACTCACTGCTAAGTTGTCTAACATGAGAAATATATTTGGTGTAAAGCTCCCTGTATGAAGAACTGACTGGACAACATCAAACCCAAACTTTAGTCAATAGCCAGGAATGCCGTCCTTTGCGGCTGGCAGTGTCTCCCTTTGCTCGATGGTTTTGCAGGCTGTGAGATATCCTTTCAGGCAGACTTAGGGCCTTTCGGAGCTGTTGCATGGGAGCATTTGTGAAAGCAGCGAAGCGGGACTTGGGGAGCCTGCCTGCACTGGGAGCTGGTCCAGAACCACCGGGTGTGCTTCAACCCGCGGCGCTGCCGGCGGAGGGGAGAATCGAGTTCCCTCCGTCCGCTCCCGGCGCTGGCGCAGCCGCTCAGCGCTCCGGGGAGCCTCTCCTCAGCCGAGCCGGGACCCAGGCACCGCCGTCCCTGCGTCCCTGCGCGCCCTCGCACCCTCTGTCCCCGGGCCGAGCAGCGCCCGCGGGGCGGGGATGGAGGGAGCCGCGGGACTCCTCCGGGAGAGAACGCGGCTCTACCCGGCGGCCGGCCCTAGCCCTGCCCTGCCCAGCCCTGCCCTGCCCTGCCCAGCCCTGCCCTGCCCTGCCCAGCCCTGCCCTGCCCTGCCCTGCGGGGAGGACGCGAAGCGGCGGCGGGCTATAAAAAGCCCCCCGGGCCGGCGGGGAGGGAGCGCGGCGGCGCAGCGAGCGGGCCGGGGCGCGGGCAGCGGCGCCATGGCCCAGTCCGTGTGGGGCTACGACAGCGACAACGGTGAGCGGGCCCGGGGCCACCGGGGGCCGGCGTGAGCCCGGCTGAGCAGGGGCGACGTTTCTTTGTCTTTGTCCCTCAGGACCCGAGCGCTGGCACGAAAACTACCCCCTGGCCAAGGGCGACAAGCAGTCGCCCATTGAGATCAACAGCAAGGATGTGCAGCACGATTCCTCTCTCGCCTCCTGGCACGCCAGCTATGACCCCGGGGCAGCGAAAACCATCCTGAACAACGGGCGCACCTGCCGCGTCGTCTTCGACGACACTTTCGATCGATCAGGTCGGTTTGGATTTTTTGGGGGTTAAGAATCAAAGTTTGCGAAGCACCGGGTATCAGAATGCATCCTTTAGTATCCAGCCTGTGCAGGCCAGCAGAGAAGACGCTTGGGAGCGTAAAAAGGTTCTCCTGGAATTTATTCTGGTGGATCTGAAGGGGGACAGAAAGGCTGTTAGCTGCAGGGGAACCCCTGAAATACACACTCAGCTGGATGGTGGACTTCTCCCTATGTCACCTCCTTCAACACAGACACCACATCTTCAGATTTTGTGTAAGGGATAAGAGTGGTGCTCAGAGGGGTTTAAAATGCTCTGAGACACTTTGTAAACAAAAAAACTTGCACATACATTTCTACTGACGGTGATCTTGATTTCTTCTGCATGCTAGTCCTTCAGGTGCTTCAGAGCCCGAAAAGGTGATGGAAATAGCATTTATGTAAATAGCATTTTATAGTTTCTGGAAAACTATGAAATGGCTTTGTTATTTAATTGAGAGCAAGCAGTCTCATATCTCTAAATTAAATTGTTCAAAACTTTATTGCAGAGCTCTATCTGTATAGCTCTGAATGCAGATAGGCAACAACTGTCAAAATGAATAATAAATTCACAATATCATAGAAAGCAAAGACCTATCAAAAGCATGCAGTATTGACTAGTGCTTCATCAAGAAGGAAAGCAATACAATTAATGGAAAACAGTTAATTCCCTTTATATTTCTGTGCATCTGTTTTGATGGCACTTGTATTGAGATTTTGCTCTTAGTAAGCTACATCACTAATGAAATATATCTGTAGTATATTGAAAGATCAATCTCCTTCTTGTTTATCTTGATGAGCCCCTTGTTTCCTTGGATTTCTTTATTTGTCATTACAGCTACTTGTTATTTTTCCATGTCTCTCAGATAGAATCTCAACTATTTAGGACCAGGACTGTCTCTAATTTTTATGGTCCTTTAGTATTTATTACCACAGTTTCTACACAGTGGTCTCATAAGTTGCACTTTTATTACTGTAGAAACACACTGGTCTGGATTGGAAGTGACCTTAATGATCATCTAGTTCCAACCATACCCTCATCACCACCTTTCACTAGACCAGGTTACTAAAGATGCATCCAATTTGGCCTTGAACATTTCCAGGGAGGAACATTCACAGCTTGTTCAGGCAACCTGTTCCAGTGCCTCACCAACCTCACAGTAAAAAATTTCTTCCTAATATCCAATGTAACCATATTCCCTTTCAGTCTGAAAATGCTCTTCCTTGACCTATCACTACCTGCCCTTGTAATAAGTTTATAAGCCAGAATGTTCTTCCAAAAGCTCTGCATAAAATGAATGCCATGACTGAAAGCAAGGGAAGGAAATTGGTAATGAACATTTTCACATGGTGGTTCTGTTCTGTCTTCTTTACAGCTTCCTAAAGGCTGAAATGTTTTAGGCTGCTCAAGAAGTTGTCTGCCCAAGGAACAGTATTGGAGAAAGATCCCAATTTCGCCAAACCAAATGCAGCCCTTGGTGCAGCACTTCCTCTAAATCATCTTCCCTCCATTTCCTCCCTGTCTCTCCCCTCCCATTACCTCTGTTTTTAATTTGGGCATGCAGTATGTACATTCACTCCTAGCTGCCCTTACTTTCTGCTGAAAAGTTGCTGGACAGAAATTTAGGACTCAAGTGTTTCATAGGCATATATCTGATCAGAATCAAATGCAATGCTTGACAGTTCTGAAAGACCATGATGAAGAATTTTGTAGACTGTAGGATTTTGTTTTTTTCTATATTTACATATGTTTATATACACAGAGTATAGGATGGGACTGCTGGAATGGCTGTCGTGAGGCTTTTATTTCATCAGTCTCATTCTACAAAGCCAAGCAAGGGAGATGAGTCACAGGTTCCATTTTAATTGGAAAAAGAAATACAGTTGAAGATAATTCTTTTTCCAATTACATGGAAAATTTTGAATGTTAAAAAGGTTTGGTATTATGCTAGAGAGATTTGTATACTGTTACAAAGTGCTGTTTTCAAGTATTTTCAAGCATTCCACAGTATTTTAGCTCGGGAAAGAAAAAAAAACCATAAGAAATGAGTGGTAAATGAGTTTCCAAATCTGACACTGATTCAGCTTGTAAATGTAGGTAGATCACATAAATTCAGCTCCTGCCTCCCATTGATTCCAGTATGAAATGGCAATCAAATACTTCTGAGTTGGGCCTTAGATTCTATGCCTTTTTTGTCCTGTATTTGAAAGTGAAATAATACAATAATAGATATTTTTCCATTGAAGGCTTCTACAGAAGGTTTACTCAATATTACTCAATACTATACTGAGTTATGATTATTTACGTATGAGCAAAGTAAAAAAAGTAAGAGAAACTACGTGCTTAAGTCTCAACAGTGCTTTTTTTCTGGCCCTCCCCTTGATGGTTGTGACACCTAACAACTAAAAAGAGAAACTGCAAAGTTAAACCTCTTGCTCTGTATAGGTATTCCAACTTGTAGGATATCAAGAATTCATTTGAGACCATTGGGCAAAAGAGGATTTCAATGTTAACTTTGAACTTCAAAGCTATTGGTAGAAGTTCAAACTTGAATGCTATTTAAACAAGGCTTTCTGGCACTGCAGTTGTGAACTACATTATCAGCTTTCTGTGTAAGGAAACACGACTCATTCCAACCTTAGGTAATGAATGAAAAATACATTTGAGAGCTTATCCTCTAAGCAGCCCCTGCTCAAAAGAATCTCCAGGCTGAAAGAGCAGGTGTGATGTTTTGAAAGTCAGTGTTGATGTCAACTGTCAAACTGATACACGGTCAGCATTACTTGGCTAAGCACAGCAGAAGTAACAGCTTCTTAGTTTCTCTTGTTGAAAGAGCTTAGGTTCTCTTGTTGTGGCTCAAGAACAATTTTTCAACTCACGTGACCCAAACTTTGTTGTCTTCCCTCACTTCCAAGAAACAGACCATTTTTTTTATTTTTTTTATTTTTTTTTAGAAGCAGCTAACTATCTGTAACTGTTGTTTAGTTGTCTGACCTGTAGAAGGTATGCCAGTCATGGACTGGTGGTATTTTTTGAAGCACCATTTGGTTAATTTAACAGCCCTTTACGCCAATCTTTTTTAAAAAGATCCTTTCTTGACAAGAATCACCTGTGAACACCCTCCTTCTCTTTCCATACCAGGAGCTGTAGTGTGTCCACTTGCCAGGAGAAGCTCGTTGGGCAGCTGGGGTTTGTTTCTGTGCTTGATTCACAGAATCTTTCACAGTTTTCGCATCAAACAGAGCTCCTGACAACAGAATTTAGCCCCAGNTGTGAGGAGAACTTGCTAACATTTTATATGGAGTTCAGAGTTACATACTAGTACAGTGCAGAACCTGGAAAGTACGAAAGCTAAAACTCAAGGCGTCACAGCCACTTAAACTACTTAAACACACGCAGCGAGTGTTGTGGGCTGTAGGAGGGGAGCTGCGGCTTGTCCCCGCGGGGTGGTGGCGGTGCTGATGCCGTGTCCCTGCAGTGCTGAGAGGGGGCCCGCTCACCGGCGCCTACCGCCTGCGCCAGCTGCACCTGCACTGGGGCTCCTCCGACCACCACGGCTCCGAGCACGTCATCGACGGCGTCAAGTATGCGGCGGAGGTGGGACGGGTTTCCAATAGTAACATTCAGTGCTGACTGCAATTTGACTGATTTTGCGTCTTGAACACATTAACCATTCTCCCTCTTGAGAGTATTTAGCTGTTGATTTTTGTCCGCCTGTGAAACTCGTGAATTCTGCTTAACATGCAATGGGATAAGTTGCATCTGCCAACAAATGGATCCCTGCAAGTATCTGCTAACACGGACTTCTTTTCTTCGTGACAGAGTTTTTGCTGGTATCTTAGAATGTTTTAAAAATATTTGCGACAGAGTAATCTGTTACTTCCAAACGGGAAGATCTGCTAAAGTTTTTTTGGCTTTTAGTCATTTCTGGTATAGCTTGAGATACCAAGTTAGTTTCAGAAGGAATAGAAAAACTCTAAAAGCACATTTGATAAACTGACATTCAAAATCAGATCCATCTTAAAACTGATTCAGTGTATGTTTTAGTTCCTGAACATCTGTGCTTTATCATAGCTGGGTTTATTTTCAGGAACCACAGGAAAGATAATGTTTGGGTTCTGTTTGGTTTTTGTTTTGTTTCTAATGTAAACCACTGGAGAGCTGTTGTCCTAGTTTGTTAAAATTCATGAATGCTTTAGGCCCTAAAGACTTCTTCACGTCCTAAATGTAAATGAATTAACTATTGATGCTAGAGAATTGCTAGCAAAGACTGCCTCTCCCCTCCACCTTATTTGAGAATAGGATGAAAATACATACATATCCCCACATAAATCCTGCAGTATTGTTTTCCTGCCTTCCACTTACATACTCTCAAGGCCCAGAGCTTGGAGAAGCTTTGCCCACCTCTAACAGGACAAAATTGAGGCAGATATTTTCAGGATCAATGTACGCAAACATTGCAAAGATGACTGCAGGTGATGGCATAGGAATTTTTTTCCCCTTCCCTAACCACAGCAATCTTTGCTAGAGTTCTGCTTTCTGTGGCCAACTAAAGAGAAAAAATCTGTTTCCTCGAACTATCTCTTGGCTAGTTCAAGCACAGACATTTTATGTTAGTTCTGTTAGGAATAATCTTGTATTTATTGACAGGAGAAGAAAGCCTGGAATATATGTACTTTAGCTACATTGCAGCCAAAGATATATTGTTGCTCCAACTTCATCCTTAGCATTAAAATCCTTATCCTCAAGAGAAAAGAAACAGACAATACATTCATTTATATTCAGGACAGATTATTTTTTTGTTATTTTAAATAAACTTAAAAAAAATACTTCCCCCCCGCCCCCAATATGACTGTGTTCCAGGTGCTCCTTAATCTGAGATTGCACACTTCTGGTTGCAGCATTTGCAGCTATATGCACGAGCTAAAGATTTTCTGGACAAAGATGAAAAAATTTGAAATATATCCTGAAAATACAGCATTGTTGAAAGTAGATATGAGAAAGAAATGTCAGATTATATCCCACAGCAGATACAAGAAAGAAATGTCAGAATATATCCCCATTCCCTTCCAGTACAATGTGCCAAGAGTAGTGAGAGATACACACCAATAATGTATGCACTACATAAACCCAGTGTAAATCCTTGAGATGACATATGTATAACCTGAAGATCTAAAAATGTACTTGAGATGAAGTGGGTGTCAGTACGTGTTCTGTGTACTGCATGTGTGCATGTCATGTGCTTGGATTAAACTATTTATAGTTGCATTGTCTGATATTGTGTGGTAGACTCCATTTTCTTTGTCCTATGCTTCAGTTAAATTCAAAGCAATGGTTTATGGAAAGCATGAGCAAATAAAAGCATGGGAACAGCAGTAATAAATACTTACATAGAGGGTTTTTTTTCATGTCCATTACTTACTATGCACTGGCATCTTTTCTTCATTTAATTTAAAGTGAAGATTGTGCTGTCAACAATTTCTTGTATTTATAACTGAGGTTCAATTGATTTTTAGTTACATATGGTGCACTGGAATCCAAAACATGGTAATTTTGCTGGAGCTTTAAAACAACCTGATGGTGTGGCTGTTGTGGGCATTTTTCTGAAAGTAAGTGGCAAATATTCAGTCTTTATAATTTTTCTGTGTTTTTCGTCTTTATCTAGTGCCAGGGGAGAAGTTACCATTGTTTTTTCCTGCACTGCAGCTCTTTTCTGTGGTGTGCACTGGGTGAGGAGGAGGGTCTGCGTAGGCTGAGTGCTTCCTCTCGTCTTTTGTCTGCTAGCAGGTGTTTTATCTGCCTGTCAGCAAGGTTATGTTGACTGATTCCCTTCTCTGGTCTCTTGATTCCCACACAAGCTGGGCACCAAAATGAGTTCAGTGAACCTACTCCAGAAGGAAAGAATTGATGGTAAAATAAGATCACTCAACATTCTAACCTTGAAATACAGAAACTTCTAACCAAAATAATACTGTACCAGTATTTTCAGATTGATTTTTTATAAACTCAACAGAAAGAAAGTAATCCTTGTATCTAATCTGTATGTAGTCTAGGACATTGAGAAATGCAAATGGGCACACAGCCCATGATATCACACAGAAACTTCAGTCCTTTTAGCTGCAGGTGTTCATTTCAGCTTGAACATACCATCAGGGAATAGGTGTTCTTTTATTGTTTTATCACTAGTAAGTGACATTTGTACAAGCAAGAGCAAGTGGATGTGATTAATTTTGCTACAGTGTCCCTGGACAGATTAGACACAGTGTCATTTTAATTCTATTACAGTGTGAGTCAGCCTGACCATTTCTCGTGTGGTTAGTCTAAATTGAAGGTCAGCACCTGTCCAGATTCTCCCCTATGACTATGTCCTTCAATTATTCTTCCTTTGTCATTCCTTTTGGTATATTTTAGGCTAAAGGTTTATGTTGTAAAATACAACTTACAAAGCACACCACTATATTCCAATTAACCATGCTAAGGTCAGCTAAAAGGTCTAGAAAAGTAAGTAGTAGCATTGTCTTCTCTGGCCCTCCTTCCCTGTTTCCTCCTTGCTCTTTGGTGAAGGAGCTGTTGTTTTTCTCTGAATTTGTCATGTTCCATTACTGAGTTTTGGGATACTACTAAACCAGGATTGAATTATCTTCTGAGGAATTGAATTTAATCTATTTTGGAACAAGACATGGCAGTAACAGTACATCTTACGCATATTGCCTTAACTCTCCTGGGATGTCAAAGCTTTTGGAAGTGCTAAATGTCATGAACACAAGCAATAAAGTGACCCCATAGCTTGAGGTCATCTAGACATGAATTCATCACGTGTCTTACATCAAGTCTGTTCTGACTCTGTATGTGCTGCAGAATGAAGTGTCTGCAGGAACTACAGCCCTTCAGGCCATCAAGACTTTGCCAAGTGCTCAGACATCTCACAGTGGCTGTGGGTTGCTTTTGAAGCAGGAGCCAGGGGTTAAGCCCTGGGTAGTGACGCTGAGTGTGCAGTCCATTTCTCAGACAGGCATGATGCCTTGTAGGGCCCTTCAACACATGTCCATATTGCAAAGCCAGCTACTGGAGTCTGCTATTTTGGATGGTCTTTGAACACACATAATTTTCTGTCAGTCCTTGCTGGATTCTCTAAGATTGCTGTAGCCTAATGGGACAGATGGGATGTGCTGAATTTCTTTCAAATACTGTGGAACATGATGAAAAAGATACAGTATTTGTGCTTTGCATTACAGGTTGGAAAAACTCCCAAACCAGAGATGAAG
>WAAG01048595.1:846-15736 GCA_013390105.1 Tichodroma muraria | reverse complement strand
CAGCATATTGATCTAAGTTTCTCCTAGAGCTATAAAGCAAAATCAGAAAATATTTAAAGGTTTTCTAAATGGAAAGAAACATATGGGAAGTAATTAGCAAAGAAGGTTTAAAGAGGCTACAAAAAGAATTCAAGGTAGGTCATCATTTCAGAGAGAGGCACCTTAAAGCAACAAAGTCTTCTTACAAAGAACGGCACATAATTATTATAAGACAAAAAAGAAAAAATAATCTACTAGCTGTATTTCTAGTAAGGGACCTTAAAAATGAGAAGATATTCAGTGTGAAAATTGTCATGTGGTTATTCTTCAAATTTTCTTTACCAGATAAAAATGTAGGACCACTAAAAATCGAAGTCTTTAGGATTGCTTTAGTTAGAAGTAACAAACATCCAAGGAACCTTAAGATTGGTCTTTCCAGGAGACTGCCCAGTTGTCTACACAGTTTTAAGTTGCTATCACTGGCATATGCTCCAAACGAACTGCAAGACTTGGCTTCCTTAATAAGATTGATATTAACACAGTACAAGCTGATTACTATTCGTTCATCTTTCACTGCCTCTGCTAAAACGTATTTTACTTGCAACTTTTTATTTGTACTCACATGGCACTTCAAAAAGCAATGTTAATGCAACGTTAGGAAAATTTTTAGGGAACAGAGTTATTTGTAGCTCTCCCTTCCTTAAATAAGAGGTTGCATTCTATATTTCTCTACTTTACACATTCCTATTGAGTTCTGTAGTTCAAAATTATATCACCAACACATAGTCAGTTTCCATTTAATAACTCAAGAAGGCTGAAATGAGCACCCCAATATGATCATAATTTAATGTTCTGAAATATCCAAGGTTTATGCCCCTAAATGGTCCGAGCAATTAATAAAATACCCAATCTCATTCATCACTAGTCTGAGCTCTTTTACTCTGGTTCTTTCTTATGAGCATAATCTCTGTATTTCAGAGGCTGAGCTCACTCAGCAGAGCCTGAAGAGGTAAGCAGGCTGTGACAAGAGTAACTGCTGAGGCTCTGAATAAGCCAAGCTACTGCCAGAGTGTTACCATCTCCTCAGCAGCCACCAGTGGCAGTACCAAACAGCCATGTGCCATTGAGGAGAGGGGAGAGACAGAGGAGTATGTGCCAAACTCCATCTCACCCATAGAAACTCAGCACAACTGACCTCTAAATGACACTTAGATGTATGTCCCACCAGTCAGAAAGTTCAAACTATACATAGTTGGGTTTGGAGTTCTTCAGAATACCGAGATGTACTTTTGAATACCTAAAATTAAATTCATATTATAAATGTCAATGTGTCTAAATTGATACAGATATTCTCTCCTAACACTCTCAATTAATTACCCTTTGCCTTTAAATCCTTCCCAATGGTAAGCAGATTTGGTTATAAGCACTATGCCAATGCTGTCTTTTAAATGTCAGTCCTCTAGTTCTCACTTAGTTTAACAACTGCACAGTTCTGCTCTTAAAACACTATCAGCAGTACTCAACACCAAACCCTGATAAAAGCTGGACATCACTTGTAATTGGCCAAAATCGATACCAGGCTATGAAACAGTGATGACAGTTTCACAGCACAATTATTACCTTTGAATTTCGCTTCAAACAATTACCTTAAATTTATGAGAAACAATCATCAAAAATACAAATACTTACTGGCACTTCAACACATACTAATTTTATTTAAGAATATGCAGCAATATACAAAGTTGCCTAGCTTACAGACTGTCATATATTTCATTTGTAGTCTCTTCCATTTAATACATTATCCATATAATTCCCCTTTTTCTTCTGTACATCAAAGGAAAGAAACATGACTCCAAGAAACAGTAGTTCTTTAAGATGTGCTGTCCGTATGTAACGTGACATTCCACGATTTCCTCTCCTATACACCCAAGTGAGCAGACCTCTAGTCCAACATGCCTGTTAGGGCTGCAATTATGTTTCAATGCAAACTACATAAAACCCCCCGAAAGTATCAGGACAAACCATTTCAGAGTTTTGACAATATAATATCAAGGTCTTAAAGGCCCTTCCAGTACCAAGAAAATGCTGCTAGATATTTATCACTAATTTCCCCTAGATTTTGTTTTTTCTGGGATATAAACATACACTATGCTTTCAAAATCCAAGCTGCAGGAGCCAGGCACTGCTGTTTGTGGGGGAAGCTGACCATAGGAGTAGGCACGGTCAGGCCAGGTGATCCAAAAAGCGCAGTGGCAACAGTGATGTGATGGTGGTTAATGCAAATAAACAGGACAGGGCCAAGAACTTGGGTAAAAGGAAACTTGGAGTAAGGCACTGTGGGACGGCATGGGATGTAGAACACAAGGGATGAGAAAGGTATAAAGGAGTGAAAAAGCAGTCCTCTTGGGTTGGAAAGCACTGGAGTAGAGCTCTGGGCTGGAGAAAACCAAAGGATTAGAGAATGGGAGCAGCAGAAACTGATTTACCACAGAGTTCCTCCCTGAGCATAGCTGACCTTGTCTGGGGACATTCCCAGTACCACTGCCTCCCTCCTATTGCCTTTGGCCATGGGAAGTAGAGTGACCCTTGGCTATGGAGTTTATGAGGGCAGCATGTTTCAATGATTTCAAGACCATTTCCTCTTCTCCACACACAATCTGTTCCTGCTAACTTACTAACACATGTGAAGATGAAAGAGAATTACCCTTTCAGTACCTAAAGGGGGAGGGCAATAACAGAGCTGGAGAGGAACTTTTTACAAGGGCCTGTAGTGATAGGAGATGGGGAAATGACCTTAAACTGAAACAAGGCAGGTTTAGATTAGGAATTATGAAGAAATTCTTTCCTGTGAGGGTGGTGAAATACTGGAACAGGTCCTTAGAGAAGCAACCTATTCCTGGAAGTGTTCAAGTCTAGGGTGGATAGGGTTTTGAGCCACCTGGTCTAGTGGGCAGTGTTCCCACCCGTGGCAGAGGGTCGGAACTTTATGATCTTGAAGGCCCCTTCCAACCCAAACCATTCTGTGATTTCAAGATAATACTGACAAAAATTCAGGCACTGCTCACCAAGCCACCAGTGCTCCAGCCATTAAGTAGTATTTTGTGAAGGCAGTAAAGCAGGTGCCAAAAAGTTCTTCTTATCTTGTTGGGAGGTGTACCTTGAGGACATCGCTACAGCTTGATCCGTACCCCAGATGTCCACCCCTTCAGACTCAAAAGTTGCCTTGAAAATCCACTCAGGTGATCAAACAGGGCCACCCAAACCAGAGCTGAACACATTAACTTCTGAGTGGTCTGTACACAAAGCAGTTGTGAGTTTCCCTTTAGGCCACCTAGTGCCGCTGTGCATACCATGCAAGGAGGTTTCCAGAAAAGAGCATGCAGAGAAATAAAGGTGCAGGGAGGAGCCAGGAGCCGCTGCCTCTCACAGGAGCAAGTTACTGCAGATTAGCTGAACGCGGTAATTTGCTCCTGTGCGAGGCAGCAGCTCCTGTGCTTGCTCTGGTGGGTGCAAGATTGGTGACACATTGTGCAGGGACACAGACAGACTTGCAGCTCTAACCAACAGCACAGAGGTCAGATAGGTTTGGAAAGCAGGGAGTATGGAGCGAATAACACAGTGTGTGCAGCAGGAGGGCTGAAAAGCGGTAATTGGCCCTGGAAAGGTGGAATGTGTAGAAGGAAAATAATGACCAACGAACAACCATATGGCTTAGGGTGTCTGGTATCTCAGGAAGAAAGCTGCCCTGCAACAGGCAATGATGAGCACAGAGCTGCCCACAGCAATGCTTCAGTTACTTACTAGCCCTAGGAAACTTCTCAACTTCTTCCCCACGTTTCAACAAAAGCGGTCACAAAATCCCAGAACTGATGACAATTTATGAAATAGCATCTTGCAGTATTTTATTAGGCAGTCCTAAAATTTAACTCGACAAACATTATGTTTGAAGAGTAGTTCATTGCTCCACATAAGTCAAGTAGTTTGATACTTTATTTCTGGTTTATTTTTGATGGTCGCCTGTTTTACCAGCTCCTGCAACCACCGGAGCACCTGACCCTAGATAAGCTTCATTCTAGATAAGCTTGTGTTTGTTTTTAGGAGCTTGGTAAGTGCTATAGCCTGCCACCAAAGCTCTGTTGGATGTAATAAAACTTCACTGTTGTATTTTACAATCACAAAGGTATTTGAGGTCATGCAAAACTGCTGAAACTTCCAAAACTCATCTTGATACTGTGTGTGTCTGTCTCTACTTGTAATGACAACATGGATGGAATTGACTGCTTTCTGCAAAGGATGAGAGAAAGCTTCTGCTGTGGTCTGTTCCCTTATCTGAAAGAACTCTCTCCAGATCAGACAGGTTTTTTTCTGGTTTGCGAACAGTGGATTGATACCTGTAACATCCTTGGTGTCTGCCTGGAGGGATCTTGCTCTATCAGAAATGACTAAAGAGGAATTCCACTGATGAGATGATGAGATAAAGGGATTAAAATACATTGATTACTTCCACTTTATAGTCAGAAGCAGCAAAAAGCAGCTACACTGGCACTGGGAACTGATGTAATAACTTCATCCTTCATATGCTGTGGCCAGATTTGCACTCTTCACAGAGGTTGGTAGTGAAAAGATTTCAATCCTGAGAAGATGTGTGCTAAGACTGGAATAGTTGTGAAGCAAAATGGAAAGGAAAAAAACATCCTGACACTTAGTGGGGTTATTAGCCTTTTTGCACATCCGCACCTTTATTGCTAAGAACACCTCAGTGTACACATCTGTGGTTGATTAAGGCCAAAAATGCAACACACCCTGTTTTGAGTATAAATTGGAGAGTCAGAACAAAATTTTAGGAAAATCTCAGTGACCACGCTCACAGACTAAACTCACATATTTAAAATAGCTATATAATGGGAATTAATATTAGCTATGAATGTTTTTTTGCTTAATTTTAGAATTATCTTTTGTGTGGTAAGCATATAAAAGACTATACTGATATGCTCTGTATGTGCTTTTAACTACCTCTGAAAACCACTCTGGATGCATTTGCACATTTTGGGCAGAAATGACTGTTAAAAGTCGTGAACACAGATGAACAGCCCTGGCAACAGAAGTAACACCTTTGTAAGTTAAGTAACTGTATTTTCAAACACTGCTTGAATGTTCTTCATGGGTGGCTTTGAGGATAAAGGTAACTTTCATACATAACATTATAAATTTTGTCTTCAATTTTGCAAAGAAACTATTCCACTATGTCATTATTGCACATGATGACACAAGGACAAAAAAAGCACTATGACAGAGCAGAAGGGACACCATAATCATGTGATGAAGCTAATGTCCTTTTACAAACATAATAAATATTCTGCCTTTATCCTGTGTTCGCTTAAACTGGGAGGGAAAACTGCACTGTGCTGCAATATCATAACCATAGAAAGAGAAGCAGCTTCCTGAGTAGTTTCTTGAAGAATCACTTGAATTCTACTACAGTGACATTCCAATCATATTTTGCTTCTTGCTTATGATAATAATTTCTTATTGGTTAAAAACTCAAATATGCATTTTCTAGGAATATAAAAACAAGAAGAAAATCAGAAAAGCATAAACAGATAATTATGGAAAATTATGTTAGGGTCAAAAGAATTAACTTCCTAAATTTATCTTTTTTTTAAGATCATTCATTATTTCATTAAGGTAATTCACTGACTTTTGTTAAGAGTAACATAGTGAAAATAGTACATTAGGTATTATGAAATGTTTTAAAATATATAAAAGGATCCAATACAAGTTCTGAAAAAGGCTAATAACAGTGCTTGTAAATTTAAACTGGCATGCATATATGGTCTGCAAACAACATGCATTTCATCTTTTTCTAGAAGTATATAGATTCAAGAGCTTGACAGTTCCACAGCAGCAGCGCTTGCAGAACAAGGACAATGGCAACACAGGGACTTCACAGGCAAGGCAGAAGGGCTGTCTCCTGCTTTCCACAGTGCATTTACCAAACCACCTGTTTGGGCTACGAAAATATTATAAAAAAAATTGTTAGTCATCAGTCAAGCAAGAAAACATTTTTTGTGGACCAATATAAGTTATTCTAGTATAAACATCATGGTAAGGAGTAGGCAAATAGACTGTATATCTGATTTAGAACATCCTTCCTCAAATTAGAGCACAAACTTAAAAAAGTTATGAGGGAACTGAAAGAGATATTATGCACTGCTGCTTACATAGTGAAAATGCAAAAATCCCTGGGTTAGAACACAAGAGGGAAAAGGTTGGAAAGGAATACATTAAAGTGCAAAAAAAGAGCCTGTAAAGAGCTTTATAATGCTAAGAAACAGCCCCCCAGAAATGTAAGAAAATCTCTTTCATTCCATGAATTCTGAATTTGCAGAATAGTCCAAGCCAAGTTAACAGTGACTGCAATTAACATAAAAGTGTATTCCAAACAATATTCCCAGGGAAAAATGCAGTGGGTAGCACAAACTACAGACTTGAATTTAACACTCTCAACCCTACCACCACAGTTCTACAACAGCATGTGCCATTTGTCATATTAATAAGCACGGCGCTTTCAAGCACATGCAACTCAGGCAACAATATCAATGCTATGTGTTAATTCCCCTTCGAGCTCTTATGTGTGGTACTTGAAAGGCTTCACTGCACCACCTCACCCCCTACAGTAAATCACTCTGTCACTGACTGTTGATAATGGGAATTTTGGCAGTAACTGATCCCTGAAAGACATACTTCCACTGAACAATGTCACCACTGTTATATACCAAATGAAATAAAAATTGCATTTAGAGGGCTTGAAACTGAAAACTGAAGTGACCTCATATCTGAGGTAATGGTCTGCAGGTGATTCTAGACCATCAAAAAGAATAAACTGCCGAATACAAAGGTTTACTTTCAATTAGTAGGGCTCAATTTGCATCAGTTTTTGGATAAGTGTTTGGCTGTGGTGGGGATTTTNACACATGCACTGCCCCAGGATTTTTTGGGTTTTTTTTTTTTTGGGGGGGGGGGTTGGGAGTATTTGAACACACTTTCCTAGAGATTTTTTCAAGGCACATTCGTGCACTTGATAAATAAAACCACAGTATCAGATGTTTCCAAACAGCACTTCCTTTTGTTTGCTTATGTCTAGTGCTGATAATATTTTAATGTTTGTCCAAAGCATGTTTGGGTTTGTTTTACAGGCAAATAACATAAAGAAGCATTTTGACTACATTTACATATAACCTTCCCATAAAAAAATAGAAAGGAAAACTAAGTAGAAACAAAAAGTACCTATTAAATAATCATGCCCGTTCCTCCACCAATGGAATATTACTCCCTGTAGTATAATGAGCAATTTGGCCAGGCTGGCCATAAATTATCTGGAAAATGAGGCTGCTTGCCTTTTCCTTTGGGAGGTTATTACGTAGTTCAAGAGATCTCACTATTAGAATCTATTTCTGATCGTAAACATCAATTTTTCTTTCTGAATATCATCCCTTTCATCTCACTGAAATATAGGACAGGAGTTAGGAACTATTCCCAATTTGCTGAAAGATCTGCCTGACACTGGCTGTGATGCAACTCTGCCCAGATTTATTCATGTATCACAAAGCGAGAACACTCACACAGCTCTGCAGTGGTCTCCCTACAACACCATAAATCCACATCCTAGTCTACGACCCCATAGGGTCCTTTCACCTTGGCCACCTTTTAAAATATAACAGACACCACAATACAGCAAATTCAACTACCAGAATTAAGTGAAGAATTGATGCCACAATGTGAAGCTTTGTATCACAATACTTCAATAAAATATGAAGTCTCATTACAGGTATTTCAAAGTTAAAACAAAGACATTTTCAGTGTTTCAAGAGTTACTTAAGAAAAATAGATTTCTAACAACAAGTAAGATACTGAAGAAATAAATGAGATAATGGGGAAAAAATCTCAAGCATAGCCAAAATAGAAAACTGGTAAAAAAAAAATTGTTCAGTAGATCCACTTGATCATGTGGAAATACAGGAAACAATCAAGAAAGATAGGGAGACTGAAGAGGTTGAAAAGGGAGTGGATTTGTTGGTACCTACTGAAAAAATAAAGGCATCTAATCAGGAACATGGTGGTTTTCAGTCACCAAAATGAAATCCCTGCAGAAAAGGGAGGTACTAAAAGGAAAACTCTGGAGTTATATTGATAATTAAGGTGAAATAAATCACCAAATCCTGGTTCAACATACCCAAGATTTCTGACATTTCTTAATATGGAGGATCTGAATTTCTATTTAAAAAAAAAAATCCAAATCAATCTTACACACAGAAATAGGGTATTTTCTGCAAACTTCCCAGAGCCCCACCCTTTAGCAGAGCATTGTTCAGCATGCCTACCTTGGCCACGCATGGCAGTACTACTTAGGAGGTTGCACATGCCCTGCACTCATACTGTGGCTGCATCTGCCTCTCTTTTGATCATTTTAATGAAAGAGTGCTTGGAAAGTATTGAGGAAATGGGAGAGGCAGCACACTGACATAATCGATTCAGACTGCCAAAAGGCATCTGTTAGAGTCTTATTCCACAGTAATTAATTTTTTAAAAAACAAAACTAGGCAGTAAGTACTTTTATATGGGAGACACTTCTTACTGTTATGGATCAAATCCTGCTTGAGATTGGACAGGCAGAATAAATGGTCAGTTTCCATCTTGGCAATGGCCAAGTGACTACTCAATTTATATAAGAGACTGTTTAATATATTTATTAGTAATCAGAAAAAGTCATGAACAAAGAAAGTCTGCTGATGAAGCAAGTTATGAAGCAATGGCTAGCAACTTTAGCCAGATTACAAAGTTCATCACTTTGAAAGGAAGCTGATGTTGTATTTAGTATCGCTCATATTACCTCAGCATTACCTTCCTCTGAAGTGAATGATGTGTGCTCTTTTGTGTATGAATGAGGGAAAGGTACTTACACCATTTAACTAAGGGATGTATCATAATGTGAAATGAGCCTGTCAACTAGAACTCTGTTGTTTCCTAACATTTAAAGGGTTGACTTCAAAGCTCATTGAATTTTCTTTCATGACTTGAAGTTTTGTTATTCGTTTGCTCTTGAGCTTTCTAATAAAAAAAAAAACAAAACACACACCAACCCCCCCAAAAAACCCCAAAACAAACTCAAGAAACCAACAACCCCCCACCAAACTAATACAAAACAACCGAAAAACTCCACAAAAATCAAAACAACCAAAAAACCCCACAAAAAAACCAAAACCAAACAAACCACAACCAACCCACAGACTTTTGTTCTTTTGTCCTGCACAACTATTCTAAATCATAAAAGCAGAGCTGGAAATTTGAATATTCTGCAATTTTAACAGGTTGTTACTGCTGAAAAACCATGACAAAGAACTGGCAGGGAAGTTATGATGGGGTGATCTCATCTGGCTGTAATTTCCCCCATTCTGCCCTTCATTTGACAGCACAGCTGCTCCAACAGTTTCCTGGTTTTCCCAGTGCCCTGCATGTCACACCAGTGGTAGCAAGACTTCACCCATACCCTGAGTAGAGCAGTTGGTAACAGTATCCTTTTCACAAGGCAGAGCAAACCAAAGACTGATCAGACCATCTGTATTTAATTCTTGTAACAAAAGAACAAGGAGTCATTGAGTTAGTCCAATTGAATGAGAACTCAAATATGATAAATACTTAAACACAAAACACATAATTAAACTGGAGCTCATAGACAGTGCTCTGGTGAAAAGAGAAACCAAGATTGGACATGCATGTGCATAATAAAAACATCTAGAAGACTAAAAATTTGCCCTTAAAATAAAACAGAGAATACAAAATTCACCTGTCTACGCTGACCAGTGATATAATCAGTATGAAAATTCCCATCTTCTTATTAAAGATCCTCCATAGGAAAAGCACCCTTAGCCATATGTATGCACACAGCCAGACCACTCCAACTGATTTCTTTTTCTTCCTGTTTCTCCACACCACTTTAATAATTTATTCAAAAGAAATACTTTATTAATTAATCATGCACAACCAGAAAAATGATTGAATTACAGTCTACAAACCATTTAGGTATGGGTTCATGGGGGACTATGCAGATTGCAATCCCAAGGTGAAGCCTGTAATGAACAACGGTTTGTTTGGAATATAGGATATGGACGCAGCTGCCAGTCTATCCAGACCCAAGTGCCACCAGCAGAATAAGTGTGAATGCTTGAACAGCCATCTGCTGCAAACAAACCTACCACCCAAAATAAGGTAGGAAGGCTGTCAGAGACTTCACGAACTCTACTGAATGCTTCAAGCTTGCATTAATAAATACAGCCTTCATGGGTGTGACAAAATAAAGGACTATTATCTTGCAATATCAACTAACAACACTGTGATACTCATTATCGCATCCATAATCTACAAGGTATTTGCAGGAAAGCTGCCCTGTGTTCCTNTATAAAAAAATTTTATCCTGACCCATAAGACTCCTTTCTCTAGAAGGGAAATATCACTGCTCTGTATCAGGGTGCTCTGCTTCACTTCAGAAGTGCCACATCTCCTTTACCCATTTCTCTGTCTTTCCGTTATTTCTCACTTTAGTGTTCAGCTGCCCCTTGGTTTTGCTTTCTACAGATTTTTAAAGACAGCTATGACCCTTCAATACATTCCACCCCTCCCCTTCCTCTGACCTTTTACCCCAACTCCCAGATTTAGAGGGTAATCATCCTTTTATCAGAGCCACCAGGAGGGGAGTGGGAATGCACTGGGATGACAGCAGCTTGAACAATGCAAAGAAATGGAAGGCAGGCAGGATTAGGAACAAAAATCTGAGATGCCTCTGCTCCACACAGAGCTCCAGGGTTCACTGCTACTGTTCCAGTTTCTCCTGAGCAGCCATGATCTCCACTCCCAGTCAAACCGGAGGCAGCTACTAAACCCACACAGGGCACTAGCCAGGCTCCCTCCACCCCAGGCACTTGGCACATGGTCACGTCCGAGTTCGCACCCCAAGAAGTCCCACGCAGGCAGACCCACCTCCCTGCATGAGGAAGAGGACCAGGAAGCTCCATCTTAAGAAGCTTCTTCTAGAATTTTATTTTCTTAATACAACCATTTTACAAGCTCTTCATATGCTATCAGTATTCTTCTTTTCCAATGCCAGATTTCTATACTTTATTTAAAATTATTATTCAATTTTGTGACACGCTCTCTAAAAAGTCAAATAAGGTGAAGTCTGTGTGGTAAGCATCTTGCAAAAATGTATCTTTTCTATAAACTGTAGGGAAAAAAAATTGAATTCTTTATTAAAATTTCTGTATTATTATTACAGAAAGAGAGCATCTTTTCATTTACTTTACCGAATGATTAATTTTTATTATGTAGGGCACAAGCAATTATGATTAAATGCAAACTGCACAGGACAAAAAATTGGTTACTTACAGACCCTGGTTGATAACCACTGATTTAGCTGGTATCAAGATGACCTGCTTTGTCTCTTCTTTCACCTCTTTCTGAGAAGATTTATGTGATGTAAATTATTAAGTTATTAATTAACAAATGTACAGTAAAGCAGGGGTGTGTTTCCATTTTGCAGTATGCCTCCAAGACATAATTTTTTACTCCAAGCAATTTTGCATGTCCTCTTGGACTATAATTTACCCTTGCTAAAAAAATTAGTGCAACATGGTTCAGTATATTTTGGTTTTCAAACAGAAAATCCTCATGGTGGTTTTATAAGGCACCCACATGGATAATTAGCCTTTAAAAGTACTATAGGTAACTGCAAGTAACTACTGGTATTACAGAAAAAAATTCACATTGTTCATTATAAAAATTGTGAACTTAATTCAGGTCTGATTTAAGGTAGGACAAAGTCTCTAAGAAAAAGTAGTATGTTTTCTTAGACTAAGCAATAGAGCCAGAAAAAACAAGCAGGGAGCATGCAAGTTAATCTCAAGTATGAAGAAAGACTTTGATGTCTAGAAATTTAGCTATTTTTTAATATATCTATGATAAGCATAACAAAACATAAGCAATTGCCTTTTCGTATATACCAGCTACATCTTCAGAACATCAAAGAGAAAAACTTATCAATCGGCATACAGGAATGAAATTTCAGCTATTTTATGGAAATTCTATGCATTTTAACCAGGACTTTAATCATTAAGGAGTAGTCATAGCAAAAAAAACCACAACACCTTTACTGGGAAACCAACCCTGAAGACTCACATGCAAATATGGGTGAGAGAAGAGTCAAGGAAAATGAATAAAACTTCAGCAGGAACACAAAACTGAATCTATCTGGGAACAGTGACACAGTAATGAGAAGACACAGAAGAGAGAAAAGGGCAGACTGGTAGAGCACATATTACTGTAATAAATGATGGTAAACCTACATTTTAACACACTCCTGCTGTCAAGTTTTATATCGTCTGGGAAACCCAAGAGCTGAGTGTCTCATCTATTCTTTTATAACCTTGTTTCTTAAAAGAAGCACAATTTAGTAGTGGTCAAAGTTACTCTGTTTACTCAGCTACTACAGATCTGTGCTCTGGTTCTGTGCTCTGTCCCAGTACATCCCCTGGGGTCGACTCTTTGTGGAAGAATTCAATTTCTTTTGGACATTCCTCTGCTACATTTTACATGTGCAGATAAGTGAAAATGGGATTACACTGACAGTTCCTGCAATTTTACTTTTTTTTTTGGTCTAAATATTTAATTTCAAATTCAGAATATTGCTTTAATTTTTCACACCTGACATTTACACTGGAAAAAGTCTTATCCATGATCAATTTAAAATGCACAGAATAATAATTAACTCTAAGTTAACGTTATATGCAAACGCATTCCTGAAGCAGTAAAAGTGTATCAGTCGGACAACAACTAATACAAATACTGCAAAATCAAGTTTCAATTATTCCTTCAGAGAAATCTTTATCACTCCTTTTTAAAGTTACTTTAAACACCACCTTGTTACTATGGCAGAGAAAATTTATTATCAGAAAGCAAACAGGCTTTTCATTCAGATATAAATCACTCAAAGCTAAGACAGAACATAATTATTTTATTCGACATTTGAAAACTAAGAGAAAGGAAAATGAAATTGTTCTCCTTTCTGCAATGCAAGAAGAAGGGGTTTTGGAGAAGCTAGAAAATTCTTGCTCATTAAGTTGTTATGAAGATGCCCAGGCTAAAATAGTCTGAGGGAGGAAAGAGTGTGCAACCTTATGTTTGAGATCTTGTGGGTAAGAAATAATTTTGCAATTCTCAACTTTCTCAAGCTTGCACTCATGGTACAAGCAGATTTTCTGCAACTGTCCCAAAATCCCAGACAGTTATGTAAATCCAAATTAGTCTGTCTGTACTGCGGTTTCAACTGCAGTTGAAATGATGGTTATTCTCCTCACTATACATTAACCCTTCCTCCACTTTCAATAAACTCCACCTTTGTCTAAGTTTATCAGTGGTCTTGCCTTATATAGAAAACTGGTTGGTATCTACAGAAACTCAGAGTTATGGGGATTGGGGTGTTTTTATTGTTAGTTTTGTTTACTTACATCAAACTTGGATAGAAAGCTACCATTAGTACCAACAAATAAATAAAAGATTACCTAAAATGAGGGTAGAGAAGGAAGTTCACTAGAATTAGGTTTCCTCCACCCGGCTTCTTCCTGCCACTCACCTTTCCCCCTGCTAATATCATTCCATAACTTCTGTATTTCTGTCTTTTCAGGTCCCCTTATTAATTAAACTTGAGGATGAGGCTTTGTCAAAAGAAACCAAACAAAACTGTTACCAGCTTCTCTGTTAAGAGTTGTTGTTTTAGATTTTTAGATTGTGATTTATTTTTAAATTAAAAAAAAAAAAAGAACAACATGTTATTCTGGAGCTATTACATCATAGGAATTAACTTTGAATAATTACCAAATTTTTGGCCTTCTATCAGAAACATCTTCCATGCACTTGGTCTTGAAAGAAATTTGTATGAAGTCAAACTTAGTAGATAAAAGGAATAATTCAAGTTGAGCAAAAACAGAGATATGCTTTCTTAATAAGAAGACATATCATTAAACAAGAGTACATAACTAGATCACACTGCTTAAATAACCTGGTAAAAAAACACAAAAGAGAAGCAACTCTGCAAAGTCTACATCTTAGCATCTTTATGCTATGCATTTCTAGACTGTTTAAAAATCTCCCTGCATGAAACTTTCATTTTAGAGGAGCCATTAGTTTCATAACTCAGCTATCAGCAACAAATACTTTTGGACCAAATGCTGCACAAAATCCTTTGGGAAATGAATGACCCTCAGTCTATACAGGGGAAAGCAGCAGAACAGACAGTGCTGTGTAATTTCAATATTAGTTATTTTCTGCAGTTAATAGCTCTTCCTCAGGCTTGTCCGGTAAACTTGTCAAGGTTTTAAGTAACTGGTACAGGTTATACCATGCTTTAAATATGTGGGACCAATTTACTTTCACTCAAATGAAAATGTTTTACCAGTGTAAAACAATGCCCTCTCTTCTTTCCACAGTCTGGACTTAGGCATGCCTTTTGCCTATAGAGGCTCTATCAAACCACAAAATTTGCCAGCCAAATAACATCAAAAAATCTTAACCTCTAAAAAAGCAGAATATTATCTTCTGAAAGCATGGAAAATTCCTTCATACTGCATGTATCTGAATTTTACAAAGAACAACTGGCATATGATGCATGAAAAAAAATTAAATTGTGTAATAGCTTCCTCTTATATATAATATGAGAGCAAAACTAAAGTAAACAACAAAATATCACCCTGCAGAAACCATTATCATATCTTATTAAATGGCTGAGCAAAAGAGAAAAATAACCAGTTTTCAACATTTCGTTTCGTTTTGGTGACATAATTCAAATAACTGAAGCTTAATCCTT
>WAAG01048576.1:518-17764 GCA_013390105.1 Tichodroma muraria | reverse complement strand
TGCAAAACATATACCTAAGGTGGCCAAACCAGCCAGATAAAATTTACACGATAACTTTATACACCAGGGATCTTCCACAAGAAAATCTCCCCATTTCATAGGCTACATGGCCATGTGACTATGAAAAGACAAACCTGAAATCATGTTTTCCTTATTATTATTCAGCAGACAAACATGGAATCTCTGACTCAGCACAATAAAGCCTTTTTCCAATCAACACAAAGTAATGATTAGAAGGTTTGGAAAGTGTTATGTAGGATTATTCTGAAAATTGATGTCTGAGGATGCCTTAATGAGTATATGACTGGTTTTGAATAAGGATGTGTAAGTCACTATCATGTCTCATCAAGGTGGCCCAGGCCTGTTTATCCTCTTGCTGTGTGTCATGACACGCATTTCAGCCTAGGTGAAAATGTCCCGTCCATCTCCTAGAAAGGCTTAATAATTTATTTATAGTCCAACTCATTCTAGACTTGTGCACACTGCTCATTCTCTGCACTGCACAGCTGTCTCTTAAAGCAGCAGTACTGCATGCTTCAAACAGCTTTGCCTGACGCCCTCCTGGTTTTCAATATATTGTTGTGTTATGTTTTCAAAACAAAACAAAATGAAGAATCAATACTGAGGATGTTTGGGAGAAATATCATGACCTCGGTTACAGCTGCTACTATTCAGCAACCAAGCTGCAAAGGCAATTTCACCCTGCTGCCAGCAAGGTAAGGGCGCAGAGGAAAGGAGTTGCTCGTGACATAACTGTCCTATAGGGTGTTAGGCTAAATATATATAAGGTGCTGCTAAACTAGCAGCATCTCATTAGCTCTCTTCTCTTTTGCTGTTTGCCATCAGTCTTTGCTGTATGTTAATGCATATGGCATAGGAAAAAGTTTCCCCTTTTTTTTTCTGTTAAGGAGTTTATGGCTCTATTTTACCTGACCAGTATGATGCTGCACTCGACCAAGAAATGGCTCATGTCACACCTGAAATCACAGAGGGCTGAATGAGGTGAAGCCACGTGGTTTCACTCCTCAGGCTTTCTTTTGTTCTCTTGCTTGCTTTTCTACCTGAGCCGGCAGTCCTATATTCAGCTTCAGACTGTAATCATCAGCTCTGCATCCAGATTTTTGAGCTATTAGGGTGCAGCTGGTCTGTGACTCAGCAGTTCTGCTTGCAGTGGGTTTGCAGGATCAGTTGCACTGTAGCTGAAGCTGTCCTGTTTGTGTTGTTTCCTGCAGCATCCAGCTGCTGTGCTGCCGGGAATGCCGTTACATGCATGCTGCATTGCTGTTGATCAGAAGCCTCCTGAAATCTGAATTACCTCTGTCTTTTTCCCCACTGTTGCTTTCAAAGCATAGCTTACAGTATTGGGAAGTACCACGCTTACTCCTGAAGAGAAGAGCTGCTGAAGACCCAGAAATCAGAAGTGGGTGAGCATATCTGAACTAGGCAGGATAATTTGGGACTGCAAAACTCAGCTGCAGGGAGGCACGTACAGTCTTACACCCAAACTTCCCCTTTGCATCAAATGAAATTGCTGATTGAAGAGGAAAGCAGACTGGCGGCTTTGATTACTAAATGGGGCTGGATAACTCCAACTAAGCAAGCAGAAAGCCTTTTTTACAATGTTAAGTTCCCACTCCCTGAAATCTGTGAGTTTCCCATCCTCTGCCTCAGCTTCTTTGCACCAAACTGCTGTTCTGCAGATCATCTGGGCACTTTCCCATCCAGGTTCTTCCTTTCTGTGTCACTCTGGGATTTTTAAGGTTTTGTTCTTCTGTACTGAAGGACCTGATATTCTGTAGTCTTTTTGGAAGAATTTAGTGGTGTGAGATAGCTAGGACCATGTGATTAGATGCAGACCTTGTCTGCAGATTATGAGATTGGTTTAAGTGGCAATTTCTAGACCCAATGAAGTTACTTCTCAATCCACATGCCCCCTCACACTCCTTCTCAGTGTTTTGAAAACTTAATAGTTATTAGAACCACATACCTTATGCCAGTTTCTGGACTGATCAATGGTGTCTTCTGTAATGCAAGATTAGAAAGCAAGCAATATGCATCTACCATTACAGGGTAATAGGTTCTACAATTCAGAGGATCCAGGTTACCTTTCTTTTCCCCATGAATTTGACTGTTCTTTCTGATCCAAGTCCATACTATGTTCTTGCTGAGAGGGTAAAAAGGTCTGGAGCATTTTTCTCTTTCCCTTAGTAGCCAGGCAAAAAAATACCTGTGTATTTTCTTACATTCCAAACTAGCCTCATTTGTCACCTGGGAAGCATCACTGGCCCATGCTATCTCCCACATGTGTCCAGCTTTACAGGTGAGAGAACCTGACCAAAACAGCAGTGGGACATGCCAGTGACTCGACCATATGGACACACACATGGCCATGCTGTGTGTCTGTCTGCTTTATTAGTACAGATGTAGTCTGGGGGAGCCAGAGATGGCTGATCCTGAGATGTGTAGATACCAGGAGGCCAGCAAGAGAGAGGAACCCATAGATCCTGAGGAAAGGTCTGTATGAAAATGCAGACATTTATCTGTTACACAGCGTACGAGGAGTGGTAGCAATGGGCACACAGTGGCATGACCAGCAGCTTTACTATAATCCAGAGGAGATACAGAGGGTCCTCAGCAACAATAGGTTCTGATTTGCATTTTGTAGAGCCAGTGCTGTTGTGCCCTCAGTGCTCTTCGTACTTATACCAGTCTTGGCAACCAAGAAGAATACACTCATGCTCTAATTGAGCCATCATTTTGCTGCACAGGCAGCAGAAATGCTGGAATACCCACTGTGCAAGCAGGGGCTGCCTCATAGGGACATACTGGCTCAGACTAGAGTACCTTTAGTCCATTTCTCTGTCTCTCATAGTCCCCCATTGCAGATGCTCAGGGAGCAGCAGGGGATGCATCATATATCCCAAAGACAGCAGCTGAGCAAATCTGGGACAAGAAAGACTTGAATGAAAAAGTGTGTTCATCATTTTTAGAGTTTGGGTTTCATCCATGTGCTCTGGCAAAGGAAAAGAGTTTTCTGTTTACGTGCATCACATCACTCCTGCTGTAAAAGCAAATGGCTCCTTCTGGCCTGTTGCATTGAAGAGCAGAAATGAATGGTACCATCCAAAGCAAATTCTGCTGTATAGACCCCCACAGTTCTGCTCCTCCACAAGCCTGGCACAGCACAGCTCCTCACAAGCCACTGAAACAAGAGAGAGGCCTTGCTTTTTGATTGTTTTGTAACAAGACCTGTGAGAGTATTCAGATCTCGCGGCACCTTAAAGTCTCAGGATCCCCTGTCCACGTGAGGCTGGATGGAGAGTGTCCTCCTCCAGCATGCTTTACCTCCAGCACAGCCCAAATAAGGAGCACCCTGTGCACACAGGCTTCTCTTTGCTCAGCGTGTGGGTGTCACACATCTCTGCGTGGACCTGGAAAACCTTGCAGTTCTTGGCTCCTCTGCAACAACCCTGTGGTACAGTCCTGCTACCACCTTGTGGGCCACAGTTTTCTCATTGTTCTGGGGAGCTGATGGCAGATGTCCTACCACGAAAGGAATAGGGTATCTGGGGATGGTCCATCCACTTTGAAATACTCTGTTTTTTCTTAGAAATTAGGAGTAAACAGAGCAGGCCAAAGAGGCTTGCCTGAATATACAAGAGCTTCTGCTGCTATGGACTGAGCCCACCCTTGAGATTCATGTTCAACTAACAGAGGAGAAAGCAGGCCAGAAAGTGGGTGAATAAAACAATAAAGAAGATGCTAATGGGATAAATCAGTTTCCTAGGACCTAACAGCAATAGCGCATTCACACAGCTAAACATGAATTTTGGGTATCCTCCTGTAACCTGTCAGCCCCCCAAAAAAGCATCAGCAATTTAACAGACTTTACTCCTTGTCTCACTTTTTCCTCTTTTTCATATAAGTGATCCTCAAGTTTTGCCAATAATGTGGTAAAAGAGAGCCACATCCCACACAAAAGTAGTTCTTGCCCAAACACATATGTGCAGTAAGTGTTTTCATCTATGTGTGCATTTCTGCTGTGGTTTCTCCCTGGGAGATCTGTGCTATAAAACTGCTGCACAGTTTTGAGCTTTATCTCAGCTTCAGTAAGCGGAATGCTGCAAATTTTCAGAAACACCCTAGGTTTGAAGCTGCCTCTGTACCTTCCTGACAGTTTCACTATCCCCCAACACAACGTATTTGCAAGAGCATGTAGAGACAGGACAAGAGGGTACGGCTTCAAACTAAAAGACAGAAGATTTAGATTAGACATTAGGAAAAAAATTATTTATTGTAAGGGTGGTGAGGCACTGGAACAAGTTGTCCAGAGAAATTGTGAATGCTCCATGCCTGTAAATGTTCAAGGTCAGGTTAGATGGGGCTCTGATCAACCTGGTCTAGTGAAAGGTGTCCCTGCCTAGAGCTGGGAAGTTGGAATTAGATGAACTTTGAGGTCTTTTCCAACCCAGATCACTCTGTGATTCTGTGAACCTTCCGCAGCTCACATCATACGTATAGCCAGTATTAATTGCCTCATTATAAGATGACAGGCAAAACTAGCATTGAAGAAAACAGCAAAAATTACAGAAGGTAGCACTATAGCCTGCCAGGTGTCACCCTGTGGTTGAGAGGGTGCCCCAATTTGTGCTGGCTCCAAGTATGTACCACATCATTTTGCCCAGACTCGGAGCAGAGAGCCTGGGCAAAATGATGTGGCATCCCTCTGCTCTGGGAGCAGAGCACTTGTTTGTCCTCATTGTCATTCAGAATGAGAGAGAATCAGAAACATACAGCCATGCTGCCGATGCTTTTTTGTCAGAAGGCTCATCTCTTGCGTGTGCCCTACAGCCCGTTACCCGTGTGACGTCCACCTCTGAGCACGGGCTGGGTGTGGGGAGGGACAGCCTTTTGGGCACCATCTCTTGCCATCCTGGCCCTATGGCACGAAGTCATGATGCCTGCAGCTGTTTCACACCATCCCCTGGTGGGCTTAGACTTCCTTCCTGAAGGAAGTGTATGTCCTGGAAGAAAAGAAGGATGGACACGTGCTTAATATCAGCGCTTGGCTGCCAGTGCCTCCCTGAACGCTGTCAGCACCACTCAGCGAGATTTGCCTCCCTGCAGCCAGCGCCTCTGTGCTGAGCTGAGCCCTTAGCTCCAGTCATTTGAGACCTCCCTATGCCCTGTGCTCTTTATGCTCTCGGCTGTGTTGTCCTTCTTTTTTCTTTCCCTGCCTCTCCCCGTTTCTTTTTCCTTCGGGACTTCTCTTTGCCTCTCCCCTTCAGGCTTCCTGTCTCCCCTCCAAGTTGGCTCTTCCGACAGCAGGAATTTCAAGATATGGCATGCTCATACATTTTGTGTTAGCTCTAGGGGCTCTTAAGCCTTCTGACATCACGGGGTTACACAAACTAGCAAGCACTAGCAGTCCAGGAAAGCACCTGGAAATAACAGAAAAGGAGGGGGGGAAATTAAATGCTTAGCAACAGGAATGCCACACTTTTGAAGTATTAACTAGCTGTTCATTCAGTCACAAAGGGTTATTGCATTAGGAACTCACATTAAAATTAAGCAGGAGAGAAAAAACCCTTGCTGGTTAAAGACTGAGGACAAACCCAGCATTTCTTTATCACTGCCTAGGGTAAAGAAAAACCTTAATTACAATACTTGTCTTTGAACAATATTTCAGTCATAACAGCACATTTCTCAGATTCTGCATGATAAGTGCATTAATATTTATCTGTTTTCTATGACCTTTAGATAATTCCTAAGGGTCCTATTTTGCTAACATTGATGTTTGCTTATTTTTTTATGCTTCTTTTGTACAGTGGTCTGAAACTTCATCACCATATATCAGCATCTTTCTTGTCTTTGAAAACCTATTCCTGTGAACAGGGTGAAAAAAAAAAACATGGTACTGATTTTGCTCTCAAGCCTCAAAACTAATATTTTGGAGTAGAGACCTTCTGCTGTGGTAGACCCTGGTGGGCCTCAGACTTAGTATAGAGACTTAAAGAGTACAGAAATGTTTTCCCGTAGAAACTGTTGGGACTGGAAAAGACTTGCAGTCACCCTTTTTTTTACTAGTTTTCCTTTCAGTCTCAAATGCTGGTCATTCATTGGTGTGTAGTTCCCTTTGTCAGCTTGAATACACATCCAGCTAGTCTTACACAGGAGGGCTGCTCTGGAGAGTACAGGAATGAGACTATGTACCTTTGATTTTACCATTTAAAAACATGTCCTTTGCACTTCTAACACCTTAGAAATGCTTTCTACACTCTAAAAACTTAAAATACTTAGAATTTGCCTTATTCACCCACTGACATTCAAACTGAAGGGGGATGGGTGAATTTTTATAACTTAAAATATGACCAGGTGAACATCCTTTTTCAGTGTTTCAGGCCACCCTCTTTTCAAAACATTTGCTTTCTATGAAAAAGGTTAGCATTTCAAATTACATAAAACCCTGTTGATTTCCAGTTATGAAAATAGGGTAGAGAAGACTCAATATTCATTCCTGGCACCTGGCCAGTGGATTTCACTGAACCCATTTACAAATTGCATTTTGAGCAAAAATACTCTTGTATTAAAAAGTATGAGCTAGATAAGATCACCATCTTCTCAACAGTTTACAGGCAAAGAAAAATCTGTAGTTCTTCAACTAATGTCTGAGTGCATATTTACAAAAAAAAAAAAGGACTCTAAATTTCTAGAAGTAAGTACATTTGAATGGACTATGTCTCTCCTTTTTGATACGCCAAATACTGTACTCCTAATAATACTGTTCAGTCTTTGGGGATAAAAATGTGATTCTGAGAAGAGTGTAAATGACCTTTATGCAAAGAAAAGTCTCTTATCTGTAATAATTTTGTGAATAGATTCTGTGATGATATCTGAAGTGCTTTGCTTCACCCACAGAAACTCTGTCTCTCACCTTTAGTTTTTGGATCAGTAATTTCCAGAATTGGAGAGATAGCTAGGCAGAGAAATGTCATGGTGGGATATTTACTTGTATATGAGTGGATCACTGATATACAAGCCTCTTTTTCAACTAAACAATTTAGAAAAACAAAAGACACTATCTTTCTGGATGGTTGTATTTTTTTCATAAGCAACGTCAGTAGATAAGGGTGTATTTCTGTTCTCAGCTGAGAAGCATTTTATCATGCAAAGGCATCAAAATACTACCTAGTCATGCACTTGTCCCAGTGGAAAAAAAAGATTTTCAGAAGCTGAAAGAGAAAAATGCAACAGCCTTATTATTTAAAAATCTTCTATCAACAATACAGGACAATAGTGACATGTTAAATATAAATACTGGCTTTGGGTTTTTTGCAAATACAAAAGATACAAATCTTAAAATCCAAATTGATTTCATCTACATTTACAAACCAAGAAGAAACCAGATTAATTGTGAAGATTTCAGTGAGGAGTATTCAAAGAGGCAAGAAGAAATGCATTTGCTTAAAGCAGGCAGTAGTATAAAGCCTATTTCATACTTTGTACATGTCCTTGGATTTATGATCTGATTTTCAGCTATTCTTAATATTCACAGGAGAATTTTCTTTAGAAACTGGAGCGGTCACTATTCCCACATCTTAGGTACTATATCGATCAAATCCATTTCCAAGACAGCAGTCCCAAATCCCTCCCAGAGCTTGGAGCCCAGATGCCTCAGAGCACTGAAATGATGGATCTCTTCCTGGGAACAGATTACTGGAGCATAAACACTGTGAACGCCTCCCTAGCAGTGTACCAATCGCTGAGCTGTATCTGGAAATGGATTCAATATATTTGATTGTTTCAGAGCATCTTATTTCAGAGACAAACACAAGATTGGTCCCCCCAGCATGTGAGGAGCAATATTCTGGCTGGCACAACTAAACATGTTACACCTATCACGAGTACAAATATCACAGCATTTGTCTCACTAGGAATAGTCATGCCCTGGATCCCAGGTGGGAGTTCCTTGATGAGAACCTACCTCAGTGACCAGCCAAATATGATATAGCACTTGGGACCAAGAGCAGACATGCTTCACATGTAGTTCAGCATGCAGTACAACCTTCCTTTTAATCATGCAGAAGTCTAAATTCACAGACACTCTGAACATTAAAGGGAGGTGAAAATCCATCATTAACCCATCCACTGGCTTTCTCCTGGCTACACTGATAAAGGATAACCACAGCAATCTTGTGTAATATTTTATTTTAATTAAAGTAAAAGTAAACTGCAGTAAGCACACAACACAGGGAATTAACAGAAAATTAAACAAGTTCTATGTGTAAACCTGTAAAAACACTCTGAGGCAGTTTGAATTCTTCATCAGGCTGGGGACTGTACACATATTTCCTTCTTAATTTATTTTATTGAGTGCTCATGCTTCATTCCTGAGCAGACCTGCTTGTATTGATTCGATCTCATGTTCAGTAAAGTGTGTGTGTGCAAATGTCTAATGGGAGCAAAGACCTGAAAGATAAAATGGTCTTTTTTTGGCCAGACCACACAGCCTTGGAGATTTGCCTGGCCCAAAGAGGATGTTATTGCACAAACAGCACAACCTCTTTTTGAAGCCTAGAGGGGAACTCATGAAACAACATTTGTGCATTGCAGCTGAGAAAAGCTCTAATTTGTACTGCTTATCTCTGATCCATGCACAACATATCTGAGAAGAGGATTTTGCCCTTAATTTGTTCCCTGGTGTCTACACATTTTGAGTGTGTTAGATCAATGAATGATGCCACATTCCATATGTGCCACAACACGTAGACCAAACTAGGTACACTGAAGATGAAGAGGCAGCATCAACTTTGAACCTCCTGTTTGCAAAAGAACTTTAAACGTTAGGCAGATGAGTTTGCAAAACGAATTAATTAGCAATAAAGACCAAAGGCACACTCTGTGTGAATAAACAACATAGATTTAGATCTTAGTTAAAACTTGGTGAATGTCAGCTAATAAGGAGGTCTGTAGAGTCTGTCAGGCTTTGCAAATCCTGCTTTCCTAAAAGGAAAAATATTACTGCTCAAGGGACAAAATGCCTGTATAAGGTTTGAATCTGTGTGGTGGAGTGAGACCTGCAGCTCAAAGATTTGGCGTCTTTAGCTGTCTGTGAGAAAGATCTTTTTATAACTGTTTTTTATTTTTTTATTTAGCTGGGGTTTTCTCCTGGGAGGGCAGGAGGGCGTTAGCTCAAGAATTCACTTGATAGATTTCAGATCAGCAGCTAATCTATCACTTCAAGAGGTGACAATGACAGGAGGGAAAGACTTCCTAATTTATTCATAAAATACTTTATCTGTCAATTCCATTTATTTAGTTCATTCTTCATAGGTAAAAGTATTGAAAAAAGGAAATTAATCCTGACCTTGGAGGTGAGAAGCAGAATGCTGATAACTCCAGCTCTGGGGGCATGAGTAGGCCAGGACTTTTCTCACCCAAGAGTGTAAAAAACATGATAGACTGATATTATCTCATGCATTTTACTCCTTGAATTCTTGTTGATACCACAATACCACAGAGGCTTTACTGACTTATTAACAACACTTACTGGAAGCTCATATTCTGTATAGCAAGTCACAGCCTTGTTTGTTATTTTGGCATAGCACAAAAATGCCAGTGGTACATTTTGTCTGCCATTGTGCACTTGCTGCCAATGAAAAGATTACATCATATCATAAATGCCAGAATTTTCTGAAGGAATTCTTTATAAAGTGTAAGAATTCATATATATTTTTCAGTGAGCTGCAACTCGTTTTTAAGTTCATCACAGTCTGGAAAGAATTATTGTGTGATTTGCTGGGCAAAGAGTGTGAGCAGCAAGAATTCACTGGCCAAACCCCAGTATAATTTTCTTCTTTGATAAGCCTTGAAAAAGCACTTAGAATTTAATTTCACTAGGACTCTCATGTCCTTAAATCTTAGGTGATGCAGCATACTATTTATGGAGGTCACTATGATACTGTGCAATTACATTTTGATTTCACAATGGAAATATGGAAGAGGTTTTTGTTGCTAAAAGTTAATTCTTCTTAACAGAATAGAGTCTACTTATTTAGCCACTTTGAGTTACTATGACTTTTCTTTTAATTGAAGACTTTTTCATCACCAGTCTCAGCTGCAATCTTTACTAGACATTACAGGAACACCAAGTCTGTGCAAAATGAGGTATGAAGATTCAAGCACTGTCTTTCAGCTAATGGAGTGAGTTTGATCAGGAGCTGAACATCTTATTTACTGATCTAAATTATCTTCTGAGAGATTCTGGTAATTCTGGTATTCTGATAATATTCTGGTATTTGGTCCATCCCTGGAAAAATTCAAGGTCAGGTTGGATGGGTCTCTGAGCAATGTAGCTGAAGATGTCCCTGCTTATAGCAGGAGGAAGTGGAGGAGATATTCTTTAAAAGTTCCTTCTCAATGAAACTGTGTGATGCTATGAGTCTGTGCTTCATTTAATATGGTTTTAGAGACATTCCCAGCCTTTCTCTGTCAGATTTCAATCTTCAAAATTCAGATGGTTTGCGGTGATGAAGCATATATAGTTTGGATCATATATAGTTTTTTTTACAGCTACTCCAAAACTTATTAAAGAGGAAATCTTCAGAAAATGATCTCTAAAGAGATTGTAAGGTATGCTTTTCAAAGGCATGTAATTTCTCCAAGTCTGAGTTTGTTTTTCTGGGGCTTTTTGGGAGATCTGTAGAAAGTGCATCTTGACATGACCGTGCTTTCTTGTCAGCGGTCACTTTACATCAAAGCACGGATATGTTAATATTCCTCAAAACATGGGAAAAAATACATAACAATACCCCTTTCCTTAATTTCAGTTTTGGAATGGCAAATAGTTTTATGACTAACATATATTTAAAAAAAGAAAAAAAGGAAGGACTGCACCTAGAGGCACGTATTTCTCATGAAAAACAGGTTGTTTTTTTAAGAAGAGCAAAAGATCATTGCACAAGCAAAGAGAGCTACTGTGAAAAGCATAGCATGTCACCACGTGGATTTCAGACAAATTCTTCAATCATTGAGATTTTTGTGTGTAAAACATCTCTCTTGAGACATATAGGAATTGAAAGCAACAGTATTTTATATAGCTGGTACTGCTCAGCAGCATTGGGGACCAAGAGTTTTCTGCGAAAGCTTCACATTTTGTTGTCTGGCTTTCAGTTTTCCTTTTTCAGAAGAGCAGGAAAAAGAAAACGGTGCCCAAGTTACAGTCATCCCAGTACCCACTTGGGATGCAGCTGAAGTGCAGAGCAGGACCTTTGAGCTGAGAGCTGTTCTCTGATCACACAGTTTAGACAGGAAAAGAAAATCTTACATCTTTGCCTTCATAATTAGAACTCAGCTTCTTGTTACGTTTTTCTTCATCCACCATTTCCTCAACCTAGTATTTTTCCCTAATTATTTGTTGTGAACCTGAAATATCTGAAATTACTAGATGATCTCCATCTCAAATATTTGTCAGGCTCAGTACTGCATGTTATATAAAATATATGGGAGCAAATGCGCTCAATACTGCCAATATTACTTATGATCAGTGAGTTCAGTACACACTCAAGATAACTTGAGCTACAAGGCAACCAAGATAATGCAGGAAGATGATATTTAGATCAAAGTTTAAAAAAAACCAAAACAGTTTTAAAGAGGGTACAAAGAAATGTATATTTAAATGTAAGTCATGACTTAGTTATTGATTTCTCTACTCAGTTATGCATGAATATGTCATTAGGAGAAGTCAGACCAGAACATCAGTGAAACCTCCATTCTTTGAACTAAGTTAATGGTCAGTGACTGTGAATATGTAATGTGTGGGTTCATATATATATATACGTGTATATATGTATAAACACTGACATGCCCATGCATGAATGTTTGATCAGAGATGTAAATATGTAAATACGTGTGTAAATACGTTATCAAATGTAGGTACATATATTTACAAATGCATGCATGGAAAGCTAATGAAAGAGAAACAAAGTAGCTGAAATTACTTCTTCATCTCCGTTCACAGGTCTACATGTATCAGAAAGGGCCACCAGCATTGGCCTCATTGCAAAAGCTACTCCATGAGTGGCCAGAGCTCCAAGACTCTTTGCGTAACTGGAAACCAGAATTTTGGAGGAACTTGCTGAAACATGCAGGAATCTAGTTTCCATTAATCTGTGAGACATTTGAGCAGGTAATGACCATTACTGTTAATGCAAATTATGCATGTAGGGCCCTGTGAGACTCCATGGGGAGCTGTACCATAAAGACAATGTATTTGCAGATGTAAGGATCACAATTTAATTAAGTAATTAGATTAATAAAATGGAGCATCTTAACTGTTCTGCATGGGAAAACTACTGTTAGCATCCTAAAAATGGGGCAAAATTCAGCAAATGTCTGGAGACAGAAGGGAGAAATACTAGGGATAGGGAGTGGATTTTTGCAGTAGCAAAGTCACATTTGGGTTACTTTTTCACTGATTTCGTCCTCTGGCTTCTTCAAAACAAATGGTTGAGAGTTACAGCTATAAGCCCTTTCTTCTACATCTCCTCTTTGCAAAGCATATTGCAGTAAAGAGCTCCTCCATCTGAACAATTTGCAACTTCCCTTCTGTGTGGGACACCAGGCCGAGCTGTACAAGCAGTTATGATTTATCTAGTTTTAAGCTATTCAGCAGCAGCACTTTGCATTGTGTCTGGCTGAGATGGAGTTCATTTTCCCCCAGCAGCCCTCACAGTGCCGCTCTTCGCATTGGTAGCTGGAAAGGTGCTGATAACCCATCAGTATTTTGGCTACTGCTGAGCAGCTGGCACAGCATCAGCGCCGTTTGCTCAGCCTTCCGCACCCCACCAGCAGGCTGAGATCCTGGACAAGATCCTGGGCAGGGACACAGCTAGGCCAGCTGACCCAAATTAACCAAAGGGATAGTCCATGCTACATGACATCAACTCAAACATAGCAGCTAAAGGGAAAGGAGGAGAAAAGGGGAAAAAAGAAAAAAAAAGGGGGGGGGGGACATTTTGTATTTAAAATGTTTGCCTTCTGGAGGAACTGCCAGGCATGNAAAAAAAGGGGGGGGGGGACATTTTTTATTTACAATGTTTGCCTTCTGGAGGAACTGCCAGGCATGCTGAAGCCCTGTCTCAGGAAGTGACCAGACATCACTTGCTGATGGGAAGTAGAGAATAGAATTATTAGTTTTTCTCTTTACTTTTGTGTGTGCAAACTTTGGCTTTTGCTTTAGTAAACTGCGCTATCTCAACTTACAAATAATTTTTCATCTTATTTTCTCTCCGCTGTTCAGCTGGGAAGGGGTAGAGATAGAGTGGCTTGGTGGGTACCTGCTGTCTAGCCATAGTCAGCTCACCACACCTAAATAGCACACAGACCTAGTCACAGCTCTCTCCAGACTGCTGACAGAATTTGCCAGAGTGAAGGAAAAAATTGCCACTTGTGCTTTCTCAAGACTTTTTCCTAGACATTCCTGCTCCTCTTGGGTGACTGGAGCTGTGTGGTGGCCTGAGAAAAGAGAAGCACAGCTCAGAAAATAGAAGCAAGGGATAATGAGTATAATCTGTAATTTCAGATTTAGTAGAAGATATAAGGAAAAAGAAGTGTCAGTATCTGCTTTGTCCCCACCTACAGGTCTTTGGCACTAAGACAATTCAGAGAAGAAAGTTTCTGGGAGTGGGAGAACACTCAGGCTACATGCAGAAAATGGGTGAGCCTCAGAATGCAACATGGATCCAAAATCAGGGTGATGTCTAGTTATTGAGGAGCTACATTAGATGTCCCACTTTGCTTTCTAAAATTCTTTGTTTGTGCTTGCAAACAGAAACTTAATTTATAAAATGACTGGTTTACCCGTCACATTTTGAATCACAGAATAATTTTACTTATTTTTTTTCTACTGTATCATCTTAAGAGTTGATTGCTTTATGCTGGCCGAAGAGTGGACCACTTTAGAAATGCACTAACTGTACCTTGCTGAAAAATGCAAAATACTCACCATGATATGGAAGTGGTCCTAAGAAACTGAATGATAAATTCTATAATGAGAGATACAAGTGAGGCGGGTGATTTGGTTAAACACAGAAATAATGCATCATGCTGGATTTTCATTTTCCTTATTTGGGAACTGCATGATTGTGCCAAAAATAATTTTTGTTTTTAAATTAGATAAAGAAACCCCCATTCAATTCTGCTTTCAAAATAAGAGTGTTTTACCAGTGGTATTTATATTCATTGAATTCCAGGGTTACATTTCAGAAACAGTAGGGTACTCGCTTTGATGCTGAGATTAGAAAAATGTCCACTCTTATTTTTTCCAACACTGAATTGAACATAAAATGCTTTCTGAAGATTAAGTTGGGCTTTTTCAGCCAAATTTACTTAAGCATGCCTGTTCATTGTGGAGGTGAGGAAATGAGGAGAAGATGAAGAGTCCTGAGGATTGTTTTCTTCTATGTCTGCAAAGCATTTTTTACCATTTTCCTTTGAAGTCTCCGAAAGTTATCTGGTGTTTGTATTAACTATTTATATGAAAAGAGAAACTGATTTGTCTTTCTAGGGAACATTTTAAACATCAGAGGCGGTGAAGAGCAGGAATGAAATTCACCTGAATAAACAAAGCCCAGCACAACAAATGCAGCCATTGGAAGGGTTTGTTTTAAATTCTGACTTCACTCTTGCAATAGTGCTATCCAAATTCACCTCCTAAATAAATGAACACTGCAGCTCCTGCTCCAGTAAGAAATTTCTCTATGCATGCCTCAAGGTTCCTTCTGACTTATAACGGCTGGACTTCAGAGCAGCACCCGTGGGGTAAAATTAAAAAAAAAAAATGCAGAAAATACAAGTTATTTTGTATAAAGTATAGCATCTTTCATGATGACTAGTTAGGAACAGAAGGAATTTCACTACCTGTTAATGGGTTTTATGAAACCACAGCAAGTTCTGCATCTGTTTCTCTGGTTGATCCTGTGAGGAAACACAATGCTCAAGTTAGTTTTGCTTTCAGTGAAAGCTAATCCCTCCCTTATTTCAGCCTTAACACAGGGCACCCCAACAAGTTTATTTTAGAATCTCTTAGATTTACTTGGCCCTAAAAAACAGAGGAAAGATAATTGAGTATACGGAATTTAGTCTTTGTAATTCAAATGTCACAGAAAGTCATAAAAGTCACGACCTTCTGTGCTCGATTTCCTGATGATATATGACACATATGTCTGCCTAATTTAGTGCTTATTAAATGAATAATGTTAATGGTTAAGGAGTATGAAGCTTTAATTAGATTTTGCAAGCAGCTAACTACTGTAGCAAAAAGAGCTCTTTATTCGGTATTTACTGCAAACATACCAGAATGTCACCAGTACAATCTGAGAAGACTAAAGCCAATACAGAAGCTGCAACCTTTCTTAAAAACTAATGGGTTATGTGTCATTTTTAAAAATTGAGTTTGATGTTATTTGCAGGTGGAGATTTATTTTTTATTGGGTCTTGAAAATTATAATTTTCAACTAAGAAGGACGCTCAGCAGTTTATTTAGAAACACTTCCAATTTGAGCTTCTCTACATCTTTTAAAGAGGTTGCATTAGTTTAAGCATCTATTTCAGAGTTAGAGTTTTCAGGGTGATGCAAGAAATACACTTGTAATTCAGTCACAAATGACTGACCATAGATTTACTGCTACTCTTACCACCATAACAGAAGGTATTTCCAAATATTTGTTGCCCAATATTCACAGTATTCAAAACACGGTCTGTAATTGTGTAATATTATCCAAATTTGTACCTGGAATGCATTGCTCATTACTCACTGTTCATTTGTTAGTCATAACTCATTATCTTTTCTTAAAGTTTCAGTCACCTAATCAAGAAGCAGAAGATATACTGTATGACCAACAACATCCCACAAATAATGTTTAATCAAAATGAGCAGTTCCTGAACAGCAGAGCGACTAAAAATCATTCAGCTAAACCAGTTATCAAAGACATAAAATACTCATGTATTGACAGCAATCAAGAGGGGTTTGTGAATGAGTCATGAACCAAAAGCCAATTTAATTTGGGTTTCCTAATAGCAGTAGTAAATGAGTGTTTTGACATAAAATACTAAATTTAAGTGTCATAATTCCCTTTCTTTAAATACTACTTCTGCATGCCTTATCAGAATGAACTGGGCAATCTGCAGTTGGCTGTAGAATTGGCACTGCCTTTTGTGGGATAAGGATTAGCACCTCTTCGTGTTTTATTAAACTCGCTTGCTAGTTAATGCTTCCTTGGCTTGTTTTCTCTGTAAGAAGCTGTAACTTCTTGTTCCCATGGTCTTGTCTTGTGTCTCACTCAGCATTTGGCATTTTCTTATAGTATTTTAGCAGAAAGTCCATTTTGTTGATTGAATGGTGATATTTCTGGGGCTGAGAACGTGGCCCCATCCCACAGTTCTAGTTACACATTTAAATTGACGATTTTTATCTAAATTCAAACTAAAGAATAATTTTTCCATCCTTTAACTATATTTAAGCACTCTATGCATAATCATTTTGAAAGACCAGAATTCCCTTCATTAAGGTAGTTCCATTATACAAAGCATTAATATGTTGAACAGATTATCTACTCCAAATCAGGCTCCAGTAAGTCATGGCCAAATCATATACTGCCTCTGAAAAGAAAGTGGTTAAATTTAAAGACGCTCTGAAAAGACTGAGCAAAATATAAAGATACAAGATTTACCTCGGAGCTCTCCAAGACCTTACCAACATCTCTGAATTATGTGATTTTTGGAGCCCCAGATTGAATTAGATGCAATTCCATTAAATAAAAATGACAGTGGAAGATATGGTTTCAACCAGTTATATTTAATTATTTTCATGAGAAAGCTGATGATGCATTGTGCTGTTCCTTTTCTAGAACAGCTATATTGAGATGTTCTGAGATTCCTCTTTCAACTGAGAAATCCAGAGATGATATTTTGTGTGAGCCAGGAGGTCTAGTTAACTCAGAATTGCTGGAATAAGAAAAAACAAGAGCTTTTAGATTTGCCTAAACAGATATTGCCATTATTAACCCAGAAAGAGAATTCTTATTTTTTGGTCACATCTGGAGATCTGTAGGTATGAAATGCCATAAACAATCAAATTTAGGGCCAGAGGAGAACATCTACTGCTACCATTGCATGATGTCTATTAATAACCTAGTGAAAAGCCTTTTGCTTTACATGTGAATATACAGCATTACTGTCATACATT
>WAAG01048550.1:19664-38108 GCA_013390105.1 Tichodroma muraria | reverse complement strand
GAGAGAGAGGGAGAGAGAAAGAGTTAGTCACAAGTTAATTCAAATTTGGCTAAAAAATAATGGATTATTATAACTATTTAAGGACTATGCATCACTGAGAGTAGAGTGTTAATTTTTATGTGTTACAAAATATTTTTTGTTACTGCTCCTGTTCCCCTCCTTCATGCTGTCAAACATCAGGAATGATGCTTGTTGGTGAACTGGAGTTTGCCTTGAAATGCACAGAAATGTTGTGATTATAGGAGGCTCCTGCTCACAAGTTGTTACCGTTTTTATTATGGGTGTTGTCCTCTATGACTCATATGATGCTAAAATTTAAATTATGTGGCAGGAGCACATGAGCTTAATAAATTAAGATCACTCACTTTGGGCTATAATCTCTACATATGCACATATATTTGTATATATATTATGTCTAATATAAAATAATGAAGCACAAACAGAACATGCACATACATTCATGCACCACACTGCTTCCCAGGGAACTGGGAAGGGGTGCATGTGACAATGCTTCTTTCCAAGCCACTCCGTGCTGCACCTGTGCTGTTGTACCTGTACCCAGGCAGTAAAGAGGAGGAGCCCTTGGCTCCTGGTGCAGTGCCTGGGGCTGGCTACTCCCCTGGCTGGCTGAGTGACACTCCCTCGGGTATAAAAGGGCCCCTGGGGCTGGGCTGGGCTGGGCTGGGTGTCGCTGATAGAACAGCAGGCACAGGGCTTCTTTTGGGGAGCTGGAGAGCCTGGGCGAGGTTGGAGCCAACAGGTCTGAGCCACACAAAATGCGTGAAATCGTTCACCTGCAGATTGGCCAGTGTGGGAACCAAATTGGATCCAAGGTAAGGTCTCTTTTCAACACTGATCATTAGTAGGGGATCAGAGGTAGCAGGTCTCACATCATCAATGGATGGGGACTTTTGTGGGGGGGACAGTTACCCTGTTAACTCAGTGCTGGGAAGCATGGCATGTTAGCAGGGAACATGAATATTTTATATGGAAGGTAAAAGCTGGATTTGCTCCTCATGCTAAGTTTAATGTTAATTTGCAATAACCGTGGCCCAGTGATTACAAGTGCACCAGAGCATTCCTGCTGGGACTCCTATTCCCAGGGGGAACTCACATACTCTGCAAGGTACTGGGGCAAGTGACGGAGCCAGTAATTCCAGGGTTGTGAAGCTGTGTTGCTGGTACTTTACTTCAGCCATGCAGCAGCAGCTCTGCCACATTTTATTCTTAAATATCATGGAGTCATAAAATGGTTTGGGTTGGAGGGGGTCTTAAAGATCATATGGGATCATATTAATCAACAGCATAACCTGTGTTAGAGTGTAGAATGACGCAAAGTGTCACTGGCCTCCTGTGAGAGACAGATATCATTTGGAGTATTTTGTGTAGCTCAAACACTGGCGTGCTGTGACATAGGGAGTAGTCACTATTGCTGACTTTCTGGGCTAGGGCTAAAAAACCCCCTCAATGACTATGCTGTGTAATGTCCTTTTTTTTTTTTTTTTTTTTTTAATTGATTAGTAGGAAGTTGTCCAAAGATTATCTATTTTGTGCTGGGAGGTCTTTTAAGACATGGGATAGTTGGGGGATTATTCTTTCTCCCACACCTAACCTTGTTTCCTTTTAATGGAACATGAAGTATGGAACATGCACCTGCTGGCAGTGGTGTATTTATACACTCCAAATGGACTGGATGCTAACCCAGGAGACCTTTAACATGAGGATAGCTGGTCATTACAGGGGGTGGGTGTGTCTGCATGAACACTGCTGTGGCTGCTGCCCAGATAAGAAACCAGCACATGAGCACATCCATATGAGTGTCAAGATAGGACGTTTAGGACCAGCAGCTGTTTGTGGAAAGCCTTGCTCACATACAAATTTGCCTGTGCCAGCTTTGTTGTGCCATGGTCCCACTTGTGCATGACAGGACTCAAAGCAATTCTCCCTAATCCACACCCTCACAACTTTTTTGTTAAGCTCATACCAAGTAGTGTTATTTAAACTTTTAAACTAACATCAATTTTCTTTTACTATAAAGAGAACAAATTGAGGGCCTCCACCTATTAGTGCATGGGTCATGGCCAAGCAGCATAAATGATCTGCTAATTTATCCCTCAAATTTATTTGGGATGGGTAGAGAAGGATCCCTGTGCTGATCTGGTAAGTAAATGGCAAAGCATCCCCTGCTTCAAGCACAGTTCCCAGAGCTGGTGCTGAACATGTGCTGAAAATAAATTAATCATTCTCTGTATTGTATGTCTATCCTTTTGCAGTTCTGGGAGGTGCTTGGTGAGGAACATGGGATTGACATCACAGGGAACTACCGTGGGGATTCACCACTGCAGCTGGAGCGAATTAACGTGTACTTCAATGAAGCTTATTGTAAGTGCTCAGCAGAGCCAACAGGGAGGGTAAAATAAGTAATGAAAAAACCCACAAAAAGCCTAAACCATTCTAGGTGGATTGGACTTTCCAGAGCAGATTGTAAAGCCTGTTTCTTTGACCACTAGCAGTAATTATTTGCATTCATTTGGTTTTGCTCCAGCCCATAAATACGTGCCCCGTTCCATCCTGGTGGACCTGGAGCCTGGGACGATGGACAGTGTCCGGTCCAGCAGAATCGGCCCCCTCTTTCGACCTGACAACTTTATCCATGGTATGTACAGCACACTACCAGCAAACTGGCTGCAGGCAGCTGTCCAAAAAGGGCCTTGGAAGTCCTTTAAAAATTCTCCTGTTAACTTTGTGGATGTTCTTTCTTTAATTCTGTTCACAGGTAATTCAGGTGCTGGCAACAACTGGGCCAAGGGCCATTACACAGAAGGTGCTGAACTGATTGAAAACGTCATGGATGTGGTCAGGAACGAGTGTGAGAGCTGTGACTGCCTTCAGGGATTCCAGCTCATCCATTCCCTTGGCGGTGGCACAGGCTCAGGCATGGGGACGCTCCTCATCAACAAGATCAGAGAGGAATATCCCGACAGGATCATGAACACGTTCAGCGTCGTGCCCTCACCCAAGGTATCCGACACGGTGGTGGAGCCGTACAACGCCATCCTCTCCATCCACCAGCTGATAGAGAACACAGACGAAACCTTTTGCATTGACAACGAAGCTCTGTATGATATATGCTTCAGGACATTAAAGCTCACCAACCCCACCTACGGGGACCTCAACCACTTGGTGTCCCTAACGATGAGCGGCGTCACCACCTCGCTGCGTTTCCCTGGCCAGCTGAACGCGGATCTACGGAAGCTGGCGGTGAACATGGTGCCCTTTCCTCGCCTGCACTTCTTCATGCCCGGCTTTGCCCCGCTGACAGCTCGGGGCAGCCAGCAGTACCGGGCCCTGACGGTGCCAGAGCTCACCCAGCAGATGTTCGACGCCCGCAACATGATGGCAGCCTGCGACCCCCGCCGCGGGCGCTACCTCACCGTCGCCTGCATCTTCAGGGGCAGAATGTCCACCAGGGAAGTGGACGAGCAGCTGCTGTCTGTCCAGACCAAGAACAGCTCCTACTTTGTGGAGTGGATCCCTAACAATGTGAAAGTGGCCGTGTGTGACATCCCGCCGCGAGGGCTGAAGATGGCAGCCACGTTTATTGGCAATAACACGGCCATCCAGGAGCTCTTCATCAGGGTGTCTGAACAGTTCTCGGCCATGTTCAGAAGGAAGGCGTTTCTCCACTGGTACACGGGGGAAGGCATGGATGAGATGGAGTTTTCTGAAGCAGAAGGTAACACAAATGACCTCGTGTCCGAGTACCAACAGTACCAGGATGCCACTGCAGATGTGGAGGAATTTGAAGAGGTAGAAGTGGAACCAGAAGCCAAGCCAGAAAAGGAAGCAGAGTAAAAAGTACTGAAACATTCTCCGAATGAGCCTGTTCACGTTCACCAAAGACAAAGCAATAGCTACCATCTGCATACCCAAAATAACACGTTTCTTCAGAACTTTTTCTCTGCATCTGGCCAAGTATATCTGATATTACAACACAGTGCTTTTGAAATTAATGGCAGCTCTGCTTTACTGTCTTAAACCGTTGACACTGAATCTCTCCCAAAACCGATCCACTATGAAGACATGTTATCTCATTCCAGCCTTTCCTGTAAATGGATTCACTTTTAGAATATCATCACCAGATACTGAATGTACTATACAGCTGCTGTGCCTGTGTATATAGATCAGGATCATAAGCAATAGCAAAATATGCTGGCAGCTCATCACATTTATTTATTCTCAGGTAAACAGTCCCTGCTGATTGTAAACTTGTTACTGTTTTAGGAACACGTGCACATCTCTGAGGCCTCCAAAGGCAGTGGCTCTTTCATCACTCCACAGACTGACGTACATCTGCAGAAACAACAGGGGGCAAATGACTGAATATGCACATTCTTATTTTATAAGTACTCTAATTGTTCTATCACATTGCTGGCTTATATTATTGCAGAGCTTGTATTCAATTATCATGGTGTGGTTTGTTTCTATTTCTAGCTACAGGTTGAGTTACATAAGCACACTAAGTTGTGACATTGTGTAGAAGTTTTGGTGTGGTATTTTTTTTTCCTAGGTACTAACTACTGTAAATTTTTTTTCCTAGCATTTAGTACAACAAAAATGACATAGAATGGTTTGTAGTTTGTTAATAAAAATTCTATGGCAGTCACTAAAACAAAACTGTATTTTGCCTTCGGTGAAAAAGATTTCTTGCCATCATAGCTGCCTACTTAACAATGTATTTATAATATTATTTCAAATAAAGATTATATACCATTCTATGAAACTTTAATACTTGAAACATTTGATAGACAAAACCCTATAGTTTATTCTTGCAAGAACTAACTTTAAATTACATTACTTATACTCCTAGATGAAAAGGTCTGCTGTACTCTGAAGAAAGTAACGCCTCATGTTTGAGTTCAGTCATAGGGAAGGAACCTGAAGCCAATTCTCCTGTGCAGTGGGACAATGCCATCCCTGCTGTGAGCACACACAGCAGTAGGAAAATGCAAAAACTTGCTCCAAAACCACACAGCTTGAAGTGCATCTCTGCCTTCCAGCCAAGAGAAGTGTCCCCTCCATTCCTGCTTCCCAGGGAACATGTGTCCCTCTCCTCCCTGTATGACAAAGTGGTAATGAGGAAAAACAGTTCAGATTCCTGTGTCTCCTTCCCCACCTCTTACATGAAACCAGGTCTCCCAATTCCTGATTCACTGCTCAGTGTCTTGGAGATTAGATCGCCAGCAGCACATCCATGGCACAATTATCCTGCTTCCAGTTTTCAAAACCATATGCTATAATCTTTGTTAATACAGATTTTAGACAGGATTTTTTTCCAAAGTAATCATTAAAACATAATAGGCAGAAAGGTTTTAAACAATTATCAAATCTCTCACTCATTTATGTACCTGAAATACCAGCATGAAACCCAAATAGAGATTTGGCTTCAAAATAAACAATGTTGCTACTGAATGTCCAAATTGTGCTAAAAGCAGTCTTTTATTTTAACAGAACTGAAAACTAAATGTCTCTGCAGAACAGAACTTTTGTTTCAAGAGGAGCAACACTTTTCACACATTTAGGAATTACATTTATTAGCATGCCAATTTACATACAGAGGCAAGTTCTACAGTTCATGTGATGACATTACAGTGCAGTCCTGAGCTTGCCTACAGCTTTGCAGTTTGCTGTTATTTACCACAGATCAGCTCCTACAAGAGATGAAAAATACAAGTTATTCAATTCAAGAATGTGTACAAGGTACACTTCAAACAAAAGGTAATAATATTTAATCTCAGATCAGGAACAGAAGCTGTTCTATCCAGAACAGAAAATATTTCAGCTGCTTGTGATATACGGAATGGCACAAATAAAGGTACAAGCAGTATCCGTCTGACAGAGAGCAGATAACCCATAAAACGAATTTGCTGATCAGGGGAAGGAGCAGTTCAGAGAGGCTGTCTGCTGGCTTAGCAAGTACGAAACACGTGAATATCATAGAGAAACCTGTGAGCATCACTACAAAGCCCCAGCGGTTCTTTGTAAGCCCATAAAAAGTCTGTCCAAACCCCAAGTGGTTAAATGCCGGCTTAACAGACAGTACATCTCACCTCACTAATGACATTAGGCTGTTTCCCATCTCAATCAGGTCACAGACACCTACCTGCGCACATTCCCTCCACACCCCCTCCACTCCCGTGCCTGGAAATCGAGCCGATCACCTCCAGATACCGGCATTAATGGACTCAGCAGCTAGAGACTGTCGCAAACGCCACTCTTACACCACAGAGCTCCAGCCACGCACCCAGCCCACCCCAGCCACTTACATTTCACTCCTTTTTGGGTTTCACCGTTTTCACCGTGGCCACCGCTGCCCTCTCCGCCTCCGCTTTGTACTGCGGCTTCATGGCGGCGCGCACGGCCTGGGCGCAGATCTGCGAGTACCGGATGTAGCTGCGGCCGCGGGACAGAGGGCGGTGAGACAAGGGCCCGGCCCCGGAGCCGCCTCCCCCGCCCCAAACCCGCGTTCCCCCGCACCGCTGTGACCCCGGCAGGAGCTCCCTGACAGCCCCTCCAGCCCCTCGCCGCCGCCCTGTGGCGGGGCTGTCGCGACAGCAGTACCTGAGCCCGGCCTGTCGCCAATACGCCACCATGGCTGCGGCTCCGCGCGGCAAGGTCAGCGCGCGCCGCAGGGGACGTGCGCACCGGCCAATCAGCGGGCGGGAACCGCTCACGCGCGCCGGCCCTTCACGGGCGCGTGACTCCGGAAACGACCAATCAGAGGGCTCCGTCCCGGCGCGCGGCTCCCGCCCTTTCCGCCTGACACGCCCCGGGCTCGCCCCGCCCCTTCCCCTCGGCCCGGGCGGCCCCGCGGCCGTGAGGGGCGGTGGGCGGGGCCATGGCGGCACCGGGCTCTGCCGCCGCCGCTCCGGGCCGAAGCTGGGGAAGGTCTGTGCCCTGCCCGGCATGGGAGCGTCCCGCCTCCGCCTCCACCTCCACCACCCGGCGGTGGCCGGCCGGGGCCTGCCTGGCTGTCAAAACCACGGGAGTGTCTGTGTCGGTTCAGTGGTTCAGAGCTGGTAATTTACCGGAAATACACTAGACGTCAGTTACCTAAAGAACATAAAGGCCAAGTTTTCTGTGAGGTTCATATAGAGCACTTGTGTTAGTTATACATTAACTCCTTCCTCGGTAATCCTGTTGTAATCTAAGAATCTGAGCAAGTGGTTAAAAGGGTGTGTTTTGCATCTAAATGTGTTCTTACCCCTCTGTGCCTCTTGTCTTTTTCTAGGTAAGACACTAAAAAAAAGCCCATTTTACAAGCATGTAGAGCCAGTGATTTTTTTTAAACATATTGTCTTCATTTCGGAATTGATCTGTGTGTGGCCAAGCTGTGACAGTTCTGTCCCATCGGACACGGTGCCTTGCCGTGGGTTTCCTTTGGATGTTGATACAAACACCTGAAATTCAATCATTTACTCTAAACAAATCCATAAAGGGCAACATAATAAACTAGAAGCTATCGACACAAAGGAAACATCGTCCATTTGCCACGTATAATAAGCAAAAAGCTGTTAGAAGATTCAAATAATATTTGGTACGTAAGCAATTTGGTCCTAACCTAATGTTCATTTAAACAAATAGGACAAAATACTTAAGGAGATTAAATACTGGCTTTTAAACAAATCCTTGTGCTTTTGTCTTGTTCATTTATTTCCTTTCATCCAAAGTCAAACCATTTTTAAAGCACAGGGTAATTTTGAGCTTTATTAGAGGTCTCATCTAGTCCAGAACCATTGCAATTAACAATCCACATGGTAATGTGAGGGAGGAGCCACCAGAACAAAAAGAACAACTGTTCACCAGATACGTCAGTCTGTCTCCAGCATACAACAGTAAGATCTGGACCAGTGATCTGTAATTTTTTTAACTGTTAAACAAGTCTGCTCCTATAGAATTTTGGGGTAATTTCTTAAACCCACATATTGCAATTGTTCCTACTTAATTTTAAAGAAATAACTAGTGTAAACGAGGCAGAGAACAATTCTTACTTCCTGCGTTTATTTATTTTTGTGTGAAACATATTCTAATTTTGTGACAGAGGTGGCATATTGGAACAAAGTTTTCCAATTTGCAGAAATGAAAAAAATAAAAATATTTGTTATGACAAACATGTTTCTGCACTTTTAGCACAGAAAGGTGCCAGTGATATTGAAAGGAAATATATTTGCTTTTGAAGCCCCAGTCATAACAATGATAACAAAAAGATACTAGACAGCACCAAAGATTTTGGGAAGCCTCTCTGTGCTACCTAAGCAGCGTATTTGATGCAACACAAGTAACTGCAGTACTTACATATATTGATTGAGAAAGGGGATGTTACATGCAAATGCTTCTTAAATGGGAACATCTGATGATTTGGTAGGTAAAATAATTAGCACTAAGATTATTTTAAGCCTCATGGGCAGCCCAGGCCACATAGATGGCTTGGCAGAGAAAAATCATGCTGAAATTTTTTTTCCAGTTACATGCCCCTCTATTCCTGCCCCACGGCTTCTCTGGTTCCTCTCCCTAACCCACTTCTCACCTGTTTTTTGCTCCACTATTTTCTTTTCCCATCACATCTTCTCTCTGTATCTCCCTGTGAAATGCCTCTACCTTAAATTCTGTGAAATTAACTCAGATATAAATCCATAATGGAGATACACAACCTGGATGCAATTATTTACACATTTAGCTCTATTTACTATTTGTTGGTCTTGATAGATAAAAATTCAGCATGAAATGAAAAAGCTAAACCTTTGGGAGAGGTACCAACCATGCTGAGGCAGACTGGATATCAATCAGTGACAGAAACTGTGCTCTACAAAATTCCAGAATAAATATTGATGTTTATGCAGCTGTTACAAGGCACCGTTATAGATTCATGACCTGTTTTCATGCCCAGTTTAGATGCCGGGAGATACTTTGTAAAGCCCTAAACTTTCCTCAGGTAAGAATTTTCAGAGAGAGAACAAAGGAGAGAGCAGATAAAGGAGAGAACATGAGAAGGACAGAGAGAGGTTGCTGAGGGAAGGGGAGAAGTTAGGAGGGTTAGATGCAGAGATCGAGAGAAGCCGCTGTGGTGCGATTAGCAACATCCAGAAATGTGAGCGTGGACAGGTCTGGGGGAACTAAGGACGTGAGGTTAGACATGTCCAAAGAAACTGAGGGAGTGAGGGAAGATGCATCCTGAAAGGTGAGATTGGAGACATCCAGGAAAGGTGTAGACATGAGATTGGAAACATCGTCAGGAGCTGATGAAGACGATCCAGAGGAGCGCTGAAACATGAAATAGTTAAAATCGGTGAGGTCTAGAGATTCTGATGAGGTGGAGGAGCTGTACTCGGAGACACCTGGTGAGGATGGAGGGATTGTACAGGAAAAGTCCAGAGAAGCTGAGGAGCTGTGACTGGAAACATCTGTGGAGGACGAAGAAGTGAGACTGGAGAGGTCTAGAGAGAGTGAGGAAGCAGGGCTGGAGAAATCTGTGGATAGAGAGGTGACACTTGAGAGATCTAAAGAGATTGAAGAACTGTCACCAGACTGATCCAGAGAGCCTGATGAGGTGAGACTTGATAGGTCCAGTGAAACTGAAGAGGAGAAACTGGAGCGCTCCCAGGAATCTGAAGAGGTGAGACTGGAGAGCTCTAAGGAAATTGAAGAGGAGGTACTGGAGAAGTCTGAGGAGCATGAAGATGTGAGACTTGAAAGGTCCAGAGAAGACGAAGAAGCGAGACTGGAGAATTCCACAGAGGCTGAAGAGCTCAGACTGGATAAATCCAGTGAATCTGAAAAGGGGATTTTAAAGAGTTCCAAAGAGGCTAAAGTCTTGACACTGGAGGGGTCCAGGGAGGCCAAAAAAGTGAGACCAAGTAGGTCCAGGTAGGTTGAAGAGACGACACTGAAAAGCCAAATAAATCCCCAACATGATGGGTGTTAAATCAGGAATATTTTAAACAAAAGATCTCTATCATCACATCAAAACAAAAAGACAGCATGACCCCAAAAAATATTTTTTTGAAAATAACGATTCAAACTGTGTCCTTGCTCTCTTTGTAGTTTCTCTTTTGTGCAGAAAAGCTCCAGTAACAGGAGCCCACGGAATTATTGAGAACACTGTGCCTTTCCAGGGGACCAGTACAGAATCAGACATACAGCTGCAGACAGTCTTCTCCCCTGGCACATCTGTCCTTGTTCAACCAGATTTATTTTTCTGTGTAGCATGTGCAGGATTTTTTTTTGGAAGCTAAAAATGTGCTAAATTGATTCTGGGTCCGAGAAATGCACATTTCAGCAACAGCAGTTCTAACTGTTATTCAGATAAAAAGAGGTCTTGTTTTGTTACCTTTCTTTTATACCTCTGCATATAAAACCTGTATAGTAACAGTAATTTTTTATTTGTGCTAGTTTGAATTGTTTAATAAAAATACCGTAAAGAGAGGTTGTGATAGAAGGCAGACACGATTAAAAAGGGAACAGAACAGCTTAAATTTCAGTTCAAAAAGGTGCATCTAATTATAGAGTGAGTAGATCAAGAGGCTGATCCACAGCTGCCTTCTCTCGTCTCCAGGCTGCGCCGCAAAGCTCAGAGCACTCAAACCTGCAGCTGCCTCTCCAGACAGGCACAGGAAGGCACAAAAAGCTCTTCACTCATCACAACCACATTTTACAGACCAAGAACGTGCAAGGTCCAGGCACAGGAGGCTGCAGGTGAACACACCCCAGCTTTGCCCATGTTCTTACACAACCCATGTCCAGATGAGTGTGTAATGGATTTAACATAATCACCGTGGGTGCAACGCCCACCCAGGTCACCTCTTAACTGAAGCAGGTGCCTGCTGAACAGCCACTGAACTTGAATGGTGCCTTACTATGCAAAAATTAAAATTGTGGGGATTTAGTACCATGCAAAAACTGCCACACTAAAAAAAGAGCTGCTTATGTACCATCGATGAGACCCCCAAAAGTTCTTGAATGTATTTAGCCTTTATAGATAATGCTTCTGTAATTTAAGAGCTGTTGCAACATGACTACAATTCTTTCAAGAGTACAATGTTTATAGATCAAAAGGCAAAACAAATTACTTTTTCCAAATATGCACAATTTATGATGAAATGACAAGTTTGCTTGCTGCCCTATATTCTTAATAAAACATGAAATTAATTAACCCTTAAAAATCCCTTGCTATCTAAAAACAATATAATTTTGTGACTATCTTTAATCTCAAAGTTTTCTCAAGTGTATTTTACAGGGGAGAACAAATATTAAAAAAAAAACAGAAAGGCAAATCACAATACAATAAAAATCCAGTGTCCAACAGGCTTTAAATTCCATCATCTCTTCACTGAGTTCTTTCTGTCCTAATTTAAAACAACAAAGTTATTGCACTTTTTCTTATGAAATAACACTGCCAAGAAATGTGGAATTATGGTCACCTTTGCAGAAAAAGTAGAGGTCAGTAATAACATTTCCTACCTTGGGTAGCTGTGGATTTACCTCCTTTCTCTGCCTGGGGAAGCCATACTGGGCTGTGTTGGTAGAGCTCTGCTCCTCTCTCTGCTGCTGACCCTAATCTGCTGCACAGCCACTGGAAATGATGCCATGCTGATGACAATAGGGGTCATCTCCTGGTAAATCTCCTGCTGGAGCACAGCACTGCCCACAGTGCCAGCAAACACCCCACTGAAATCAGCTCTAATCTTAAGAGAAACAGTCAGTTCTGTGCTGGTTCCTATTGCAGGACAGTATTTTGAATGTTGGTGAAGCAGACGAGGACATGAATTTTCAATTTTTGGACACCTGGATTCAAAATGAAAATATTTTTGCAGTGTCATCCAAGTCTCAGCTGTTCATTCTACAAAATCTGGCATAAATAGCCTGAGGAAGGACCCAGGATCTGCAGAGCAGAATTCAGGTACACTCATTTTAAAAATCTTGTGCATTACTTCCTCTTTTCATGTTTAATAACTTACGTTACTTTTTAAATGTGTGTATAACAAAATAGCATAATGATGTTAAGATATTTTGTCCACAGCTGATGATCATGGTCCTCCTAAGGTAAGCAATTAGTTCAGCTTGGTTGTAACATGCAGCCTTACTTTTAGAATAATTCAGTTCTACAGCAACATGTAAAGCAAAGCTATCAAGTTATTTAAGATAAAAATTAACAGGTCCTATACAAGTGAAAGAACAACCTCCACCTTAAGAAATAGATTCCAGAATGACTCACTGCTTCCACACAAGCTCTTTATCAGCACTCTTCAGTTCTTCCATAAAAGTGAACCTCAACAGGTTGCTGACCTTCCCTTGACCCAATGCTCTGTCAGGGCCAAGGGATTGAAAATGTTGCAGTTATCACACAGTGGGTGCTTGTTTACTCTATATGACATTTATTGGAAATATAAATGCAAGTACAGACCACAAGAGACAGATCAGCAACGTTGTAGGAAATGGTGGTTACAATTTTTCTGCTTTTTTTGAAGCAAACCCCTGGCTGGCACTCGTGGTTTGCTGCTGAGTGGCTGAACAGGTGCTGACACCACTGGTGGGCAGGGGTCCCTCGGAGTCCTCAGCACTGATTTGTTCACAACACATTCCTCCACCTCTGCCCCTCCACTTCCTGTGTCCCTTCCCCTTTGTTTTTCAATTCTCCTTTCCTCCTGGTCCTTCAGTTCTGTTCCTCCAGCTGTAGCTGCTTTCTTTCCCCACCTCCTCCATTCCTTCCAAGCCCCAGAAGCCAGAGCCTCCCTGCACTGCCCCTCACAGCAGTGCTGCATTCCTCCACAGCAACCCACACTCACTGCAGACAAATCCCAGCACAGGCAGATCGAAAATCTTTCCCCAGGATGGATTCTCTACAGCAAACTGTGAAATCTGGTTGCTACTTAAAGCCAGATTTGCAGAAAAGCTGAGTGATTAAGAAGCAAAAAAGACCACAGCAGCTGTGAATGTGCATTTTAGGATATGCATTTCAAGAAAAGAAGCTACTCACTCCAGGGATTTCTTCACCTTCACCCCTCTCATTTTAGATTACTCACCTCATAGTTCTAAAACACAAATAGACCACAAAGTTTCAGGAGTTAGCCAGAACTGAGACAAAATTTTATTTAAAAAGCGCCACATACAGAAAGCCATACTCTGACAGAATGAGAATGCAGGCATATAAATAAAATAGAAGAAAGAAAGTTTTCTTTCAAGAAGTTGTTGAATGCCTGTAAAAATTAAACAGTAAGGTTTTTTTCAGTGCAAGGCCAAACTGTGAGTTCTACTATGCAGTCCTTAGTGCAGAAAAATTTCAACACAAAAAACCAGACTTTAGAATATTAAATGATGCTAATGGTTTGCTAATGAGCAAACATAAAAAATGAGTTTCAAGCTAAGCATTTTTATCAGAAATGATGGTATGGTTTTGCAGAAGTTTCACATACACGTTAAAATTGAAATGTTATTTCAGTTGTAATAATCTCCTGTAAAAGTATGGCAAATCTCAATGACTTCAATTAGTAAGGTAGTCTCAAACCATTTCTGTTTAGAAAAATATTGTTTCAAATAGTTAATTTTTAAAAGTTATATATCTATATTCCTATTTTCTTCCCCCAGCAAACCTTACAGAACCTTACAGAAGTGTTCTTGTTTGTTAAAATAAGTTCCGGTTCTCTATATAGCAGACACTACCTTAATAGGTAATTTGATATAACAGAAATGGCATGCAAAATCAAATATGCTGGGCTGGGTGACATTACAGCCCATAAAGGCGAAGAGAGTCTTGAAATCACTTGTAAGCTTAGAATCAAAATTCCAGGAAAAGCCTTGGGCACCAAAATACCACCCTCAGCTACTTCTGGGCTGTGCCTTTGCCTTTTTCTGTTCACACTGAAGGAGCCCCGTGGGACAGAGTCCCTGTGAGGTGGCCAGGACTACCCTGGGTGTGCAGACTGGCACACCATGGCAGGTGCCAAGGAGCGACCTTTCGGTTCCTGCAGCGAATGACTGGTGACAGTACCAAGAACCTGCAATGGGTACCAGGAAACAGAGACTGGGGAACACCAAGTGAAACCCTTGAGAATACAAAGGGCCTTGTACTGTGAGCAAATCAGTTCAAAGGGTAGAGGGATCTGGAACTTAAAACACTGGTTAAAGTAAAGGATAACACAATATCCAGTGGATGGAGCAAGTTATTTCTGGAAGAATATTTCTGAATGTCATCAAATTAATGAGCATATTGTTAAATACTACTTCCTCTTATGTTTAGGTATCTCTTCAGCCACCCTCACAAAGGTTTTTCATTCTTTAATTGGTTCTTTGAAGTGAACACCTACTACTGTAGCAGCTTGCAAGATTTTAAGGCTCTATGCTTATTGTACCTTTATGTAATGGGCTTTCAGAAATGGAGATACTTATTGAAGTTTAGGATAAGTTGATTTTAAGGTACTGCATGCCCAGCTCATTAATGTTGTATTTAGGAGCAGGACTTAGGTCTTGGTAGGTAGCTAAGACACACTTTGATATTTTACCTATAGTGACTGAAAAACAATTTGAGTACCGTGTTAGTTCAACCAGTCAAGTTAAAAAGCTTATCAAAAAATATTTTGTACATTCTTTTATATTTCAAGCATCAAGTAATAAGCTTTCTGTTAAACCAAGTTGTATCACACAACTGTCAAAAATCAACAAAAAGAACAATGCTGGAACAACCATTCTGCTTAATTTTGGGCTTGGTCCCAAAAGAGGTAGTCCATAAGTCACACAAAAAATAAAAGTTAGCCTAACATGCCAGTGTCCTCCACCATATGCAGCCTCACCACTAAATGAGGCTATTTTGTATCTGCAAACATTATAAGTTAGTGTTCATGTAAATACAGGAACTACACTTGAAATTTATTTCTTCATCAGTAACCGCAGTTCGGTCCAGCTGACCCAATATATTAAACAGCCTTTGAGCCTCAGCCTTGGTAAGAATTCAGCTTTTCTCCAAATTAAATTTATAACATGCCTAATACACACATCCTTTAGATAACAAAGGATACATGTATTTAGGCCTGGAGAGAAGCTGCAGGTCGTTAAGCCTCATTAGTGATACAGGTCTAAGAACTATCATCATTTCTCTACAAATGCTGCTGCTGCCATTGAATTCCTCATGGTTCCTCTTGCTGAAGCTGCAAACTCTTCAATTTCAGCATTCAGTCTTTTAATTACCCATTCCAATGCTTCACGGCCCTACAGTTAAAGAAAAGTTTATCAGTGTGTAAATCTTAGCAAATAAGTAAATCAGTTAAATTCTTACTGAAAATGACTAAAGACACAGTAGTTGAAAGAGGAAGAACAGAAATATATCCCTCTGATATTTGTTATTTCAATAACTGAAGTACTACTGGAACATGTTCTGCCTTTGATTTCATGAAAACAATTCCTTATATCAGCAGTTCTCACATTATGATCCACAAAAGACTTTTTATCCAGACTGCTTTGTCGTTCCTGAGGCTGAACTCAAGATATCTTTGGATTGCCAGAGGACAGACTCTCAACTAAAATACTGTTTCATTGCTCTACATAAATATTTCAGATCTGTATGAATGTAGGTTTTTTGACAGCAAAAATGAACAGATGGCATCAAGAGGGCAGCAAAAGAATGACAGTGTCACACTGTTGAGTGAGTGGAGATGTTTTCTCCAGTGAAGATTCAGAGAGCTTTGCCAATACAATTTATTATCTCCATTCATAAGAGAAAAATGAAGAGAAAGTTCAGCAGGCTGAGCATTCAGTCTCTACAGTAAAGGCAGAACTATGTAGCCCCTTCCTAAGATTGCTGTCAAAGCCAAAAAGTAAAACAGACCTTTATTCCCTTTGACATTGTCAGTGACCACACATTTTACACAAAGGCCATACTTACTTTTTTAGCATTAGAAGAAATTGTGTTTGCCATTAGCCCTTCTAGGTAACTGCTGAGACTGACACCTTTTACAGATATTATTGCTTCTTGTGTCAGAATGGTTCTGAAACAAAGAGCAGGAAACTGAATTACTCTGAGTAGTTTAAAAAATAAATTCTCTCCTCCCCTGCAAGTACATTCCCTCATCACCTTTGCTCTGTAACACAGAATTTCTTGCCTCCTAAACACAACCCACTTCCACAGTGTGTAACTGCTTTATACTTCTACCTAAAAAACAAAGTCCAAGAGTGCCTGGCAAGTCCAAGTCTCCTTTTGTGGCTCTCAGCCATTTCCATCTTTAGCAGCAGGATGTTAAGAGTGGAAACAGCAGATTTGGAGTTACTGTATACTGGCAAAACAGTATTAAAACATCCCCTTCCACAACATGGATTGGACATTTCTGACTGTCACGACAGAAAAAAACTCCAATGTTAGAATCCCTGGAATGATCTTTCAGAATTACCACCACTTCCAGCAGTACAGACTCAATAAGCTGCCTTAAAAACCCCAAGCACCAAAACACAAACCTCCAAAATCAGAGGCTAAAGGCACATAAATATGCTTTCTAGTGCAGATCTGTGCTCAGGCTGACAAAAGAGACCAGTTACAAGGAGCTGAAAATTGCAGATGTACACAAACTCAGTTACAGACAGAACACCCTGAACTGGACTGGACTCCAGCACAGCATGACCCAAAGTCTCTTAGGGACTCTGCAGAACCAATGCACTGCAGGACGTGGCAGTCCATTTAATCCTGGTTTAGACAATTTACTGTAACAGAGGCCATGTAAACCTCATCTTCTGATTTCAAAGCAAAATCCAGTAGCTGTGGACAGTCTCAGAGCAGGGAGGTACTCACTTGTGTGGTTCATGAGGGTGTGGTTTATAGACAAGTCTCTCATCTACGGACACAAGGTTTGTAAATGAAATCTGTGGAACACAGGACAGGATTACCCCTTGATACAAATAACAGAGTACTACAGAGAGCAAAATGTTACATGATTAGGAAACAGTCACAGTGTACATACACCAAGAGGCTTTAAAACATTTTTTCTTAACACCACCCCCACCCCCAAAACTCCTGCTGCTCATCAATATGTTCATAGCCTCAGTAGTGACACGTTCAAAAGCCAAGTAGCTTCCTGAAAAACAGAACTGATCAACTATAACATTACTTAAACTTTTGACTTGTATTGCTCTAATGCAATTTTCAAGTTATTTTCAACATGATTTTCCTTTTCGTATGTACAAGATGCTGTTATACTCTGTGATCCATTTCAGTGGCACAAACACAACTACTTACATTACAGGATTTAAGCTCCATTGTTTTTTTCACAGGGTCAACAACAGAGTGCTCCTGCACATACGTCCTTGTCCTGCAGGTGCCAATGAGCTGGGGACAGGCAAACAGAGATGGGATCAATTCCACCAACCAACTGCCCAAAGGCAATTCTTCCTGCCCTTAAATGCACAAGCAGTGGTTATTGCACTGAACACACCCCAAGAGAACACAGTTAGGATTTAGCTTAAAACAAAGCTATTCAGTTGAGGTAAATCCCGTTTTCCATGGAAAACGCCACTGTGTGCTGCTGCTGAGCTTCCCCAATACATAAATGCTTAAGCCGTTAAACTTTTAAACCATTAAAGTTAAGAAACGATACACATCTATTACAACAGCTGCCTCAGGAGCTTCCCCTCCCCGAGGCGTTCCTTTCTGGCCTGTGACACAATACCCACCGATTTCACAATGGACGGGATTCCCCACTCTGTGCTCAGGAGCCTGTGGCTGTGCAGCTTCCCGCTGGGATCCACGTGTCTGTCCAGGACATCGACTCCCACCACGCTGGGGTTCATGGGGTTGGGATATTTCCTCATGGCAGCTGTCATCACAGTTTCCCAGGGGTGACTGCCCAAACACAACCAGGACACTAAGCCGCACACCTCTGTTTTCAATAGGGTTCTATCTTCCCCTGGAGAAAAATCTCTATTTTGTTGACTGGGCAGTGCTCATGAAAATCAAGTACACAACACACTGATTAATTGGGTGTGCTGAGCTCTATTATAACTGGATAAAAATGTTTTCCCTGTGACACCAATGCTAAAAAACTGCACTTTATCCAGATTTTCTTAATACTGGAATGATTTATCAAGTTTCTACTTCCCTCTAACGAGTACTCCCTTCAGATTATTTTCAACACAGCTGTTCTGGAGCACTTGAGCCCCGACGCCATGAGGGCCTCATCGTGTTTCGGGCAGCGCTGCCCCGGGACGGCGGGGGCAGCACAAGGACGCTGCTCGGTGCCGACAGCCGCAGCCCCTGCAGAGCTTCCACAGCCCCAGCGGCTCCGGGAGCCTCCCCCGGCCCGGCAAGGAAGCGCGGGAAAGGTCAGCGGAGGCGAGAGGCGGAGGTCTCGGGGCCCCCGGCCCGCCGGAGGAGGCACCCCCCGCCCGGGGCCGGCCCCGCCGCCGCCGCCC
>WAAG01048550.1:0-19640 GCA_013390105.1 Tichodroma muraria | reverse complement strand
CGGCTCCGCAGCGCATCGCGCGAAAACGGGCCAGTGCGGCCTGGGAGCTGCGCTCCGGTCAGGCCCGGCCCCGCCGCCCTTCGCGGCCTTGCCCGGGCGCGGTGGGGCCGGGGCTGCGTGCGGCCGATGACGTCGGGGCGCCCGCGGCTGGCGATGACGTCACAGAGCAGCGCCGTTACCGCCTTGGGCCGGCAGGGGGCGCATGCGTGGTGTGACGTCACGCGCAGCCCGGCCCGGTTTTGTAAGAGGTTTCGTAAGGGTTTCGTAACCGCAGCGCTGCCAGGCGCCTCCGCCGGGACACGGCTCCGCCAGCTGTCACCGACTGCCTCCCGACTCACCTCGGGCGGGCCAGCGTGATTTACGGCCTTAGTAAAGGAGCGGTCCCAGCACCAAACACCCACATGTGCTTCTTGGCGCGCCGTCAAGCACTTCCTTCTGAAATTCTCGACAGTGTTGGAAAGTGCCGTGAGTTGAGTGCAAACGCTGCTTTGTCAAACAGCAGGGGAGCGTTTCACGCCCGCGAAGAGGGAGTGACCTTTGCGTACTCACAGCCGCACAGAAATAGCCTCAGTGGAAAAGCACGAGAGGGAAACTTCCCAGAAACAGAGGGTACCGCGCGGTGACACCGCTGGCTGCCGTCCGCCGTGCCAGAAACCGCGGGCAGGCTGTGCAGGGCTCAGGCTGTGACTGTCCCCTGTGCATCCCGAGCACCAAATCCAGCAGCTCTGTTACAGAGAAGCCGCTATTTAATGATAAACACCGGGTTCAGCCAGTAGCAAATACTTAAAGGAGAGCTGCTCAGAAAATAATTTTTTTGCTAGCCATACCTGTTTTCAACACCAACACATCAAGATCCTATTTTCCTTCATGGATATTCCTGAACATGGCCAACACACTGCTGATCTGTCAGAGTGCACAGAGTTACTGCTGGGAGATCTTGCGGCAGCTCTAAATCCGTTGTAGTCTGAATACCCACGGAGTGGTTTTTGCAACTGGAGAATTTTGCAAAGGATGTTAAAAACGCCAAGCATTTTGAGAGGTCTCGGCGTGACACGCAGTTGTGGTGACCCTTAAATAGGCAGGGACAGTGCAGCAGCTACCCATCCCTTATCCATCAGGCTGCCTGTGGCCTTTCATCAGTACAGGTTTTTTCTGTAAAAGAAATGCTGTCTACTGGAAGCAAAGCAAAATGTCATCTCCAAGAAGCAAGCATGCCAACATATGGTGCAGATTAGGAGCTAGATTTCAGCACTTCTTGCTCACGTAAACTTCAGGCTATTTTAACAGGAGATTTGTTAAAGTAGGTTTCTATATCTGAGTGGTATTAAGTGTGGAACTACTTATAAGCCTGTCTTTTAAGAGAAATAACATAATTATAAATAATACAGACAGACTTTAGGAAAATAAAATGTGCATTTTAACTGCAGAATAAAAAGTGGCACACCCTAAACATTAGAATTATTTACATATATTATAATACCATAAAATCCAATATCTTTTCCCCTATATATTGTCAGTATCTGTCTAGTAACTGAAACAAAAGAAAACATTCTGTCAGTTAAGCTTGTTCAGTCCCTGGCAGTACCAAAATGATCGCTGAGGACGATGATGGACACCTACAAGAGAATATAAAACCCCACGGAAACCCATGATGTGATTCTTTAGTCCATCTGTGCCTTTCAGGGGCCGCTTGCTCTCAGCTGCTGAGTGCAACTGATGCCTGAAATGGGCCTTGTAATTCTGTGTTTCAGGTTTTGGCAGAGCAATCCCCTTGGCATGGCTAAGAAATATTGGAAATTGCCCTAGGAATTCTGTGGGAAAGTGCTATGGGGTCCCAAACAATTTATCTGCTCAATGAGGCCTGCAGATTTTGTATTGCCAGACCCATATTTGCTAGTAGGGAGGTGTGACTTGTTCCCTTTAAGCAGCCTCATAAAAACCTCGTAATTTGGACCAAAAAGCATAAATATCAGGAAATAACTCACAACCCAAAAGCCTCTTTATCTCCAGCATTATATCCAGATCATTCCTGCTCTCCATAGTGGCTACCAAAACCCCAGATTGTCAAACCCAATCAGGCCTACACTACTATGTAAAAATACAGGTATTGTGTTTCTATCAGGAAAGCAAACACCACCCTGGTTCAGGGCCCTGCTCCAGAGATCAACCAGCCCAGTCTGCAGCATGAAATGTCACTGAATTCCACCCTGAGAAGGGTTTGGTGACAATGGCAGTGACTCAAGCAGCACTTCTGAGGGAAATGAATGCAAGCCTGGGTGACCAGAACTGAATTGTGCAGAGGTGACACTGCAGGTGACTCTGCAGTCCTCACCTGCTGTACTCCCTGTCATGGGCTCTGGTTGCTTCCCTGCTTCAGGTATCACAACTCTGCACTTTTCACATGACAGCTGAGATGTTTACTGTTTCTTACACTTAAGAAAATTATATTTTGTGCTGTGTTCTCTCCCCTGTCATATTCTGAAATATAGCTACGCTGCAGTAACTCTGTACAAGTTCCTTGATCTGAAATCCAAGTTTTATTTGTGTGAAATATTGATATTCACAGGCAATATTAATGAAAACCATTCAAAGGTCTTGCTCTTTTCTTGAGCTGGAAAAACAAGGCAGCTCTGTCAATCTGGCAGTTGTAATGATAGAAAATTGTCAGTTTTCCAGACATACCTCTTCAGTGACTTCCATTATACAATTCTTCATGGCTGCCCATCTATAAACATTCTTTCATCAGCTGTCAATTCAGTATCTCAGCCTCCTCGTGCTTGGCTGTATTTTCCTGCATGTACTTCTTAGAGAAAACTTGGTTGGATAGCAAAGCTCCTTTACAAAGCTTCCAGAGCTGGCTCATTAATGCCTGGCAAGTCATAATGCATCCTTGTATGACAAGGTCACTTCAAATGGTGCTTTTAATAAACAAATACCTTTATTGACAGAAAAAAAGCACAGCAATACCTCGGTGCAGGATGGTACCAACTCCTCTAGCTTTGCCCATACTTTAATAGGAGTTTTGTTCAAGTCATTTTGATCCTTCCAGATTTCTGATTAATATCTAAAGAAGACACCAGTGGGGAAATGCCACCACTACAGAACATTCTGGAAAAGAGGTGTTAGGGACAAATGAGTTTCCATTATGAGGCACTTATTAGGTCAGAACAGAGCTCACACTGTAGCAGGGAGTAAGTAACATTCACATGCTTTGCTGCATCTCTTTGCCTCTTCAGAGAAACATAAATGGAGTAAAAATATTTCCCTTCAATACTGAAAACATGTTTTTATTGAAGTAACCAGCATTCTTTACCAGTTTTACCTCCTCTGCAAGGCATTAACAGTTTCAGTGGTGATGTTGATTCCTAACAGTGCTCCCCACTGCTGCAGCAAACTGACCTCCCACTCCAAAGCCCTTCGCCTTCCTCCTGAACAGATGTTGTCCCAGATTCCTCATCACTGAGGCCTGTAGCCCTCATTTGACCCAGAGGGAAAGGGCCAAAATGCAGCAAACAGCACTCGAGAGCCCTGAGCTCCATAAAGCTCACAGCCCCAAGCAGCCAGCTGCACTGCCAAACTGTCCCTGTGCAACTGCTCCGCAGCTCTGCCCCGGCTGTGTGGCTGTGTGAGCTGGCCCTGGTGCCACCTGAGGACAGTTATTTCTGTGCTGGGGCTGCTGCTCATGTTGCTCTGGGACAGCTCTTCACGTGGCCAGGATGGGCACTGTGAGGGAGCAAGGCAGCTGAACTTCTGTTTGCACAGTGAGCCATAAACGAAATGGAAAAATGACAGAAAGGCCATGCTAGTGCTGCAGAGCATGAGCAGCTGATCAGGGCTGATTTGGCCGATGCTGTGCACCCCCAAAACACCCACTGGAACCAGCCTGGCTTTAGCCAGACCTGCAGCAGTTCTCTCAGCTCAGTGCATTTGTTCTTCACCCACTGACAAACACTGACTTGCTGTTCGTATCACGCAATTCAGTTCAACTCAGTTGTAACACAGAGCAGTGTAAGACAACCAAATGCCTGTATTTGTTTCTGCGCTTTATCAGTTGGCCAGGAGAGTTCTGTTTTCTATCCTGTAGTATTTACTTCCTCCCTCAGTTTGAAGGAAAACCAGCTTCTAGAAATAGCCAACAAATCCCCTTCCCTTAGTCCCTCATATTCCACCAGAAATAGCCATCAAGTTGCCTAGGAAATAAAAATAAAAATTTTGGCAGATTATCATTTTCTGCCCTCAGACTAATACCTATCACTCCCTAAGAAGAGATGAAATGCCAGTAAACCATATCAGCTTTCAGAGAAGAGATGCAGGTGTTGATATAATTACTAAGAAATCAGTTTGAGTCGATTCCTGCCTTCTGTGTGGAAAAACCACGAGAGGGGGCTGGATCACATGTGTTGTCTGTGTATTCCACTCCCTGTGTGTCCCCGTGAGAACAGTCTTTTAGATTTCAGTTTTCACAAGTCCTCATCTGTGATGAAGTAGCTTTTCTTCCCTTTGCAGGTATTGGCACAGCTACAATTACACTGCACAGCTCTCTGTATTGAATGTGATTTCAATAAAGCTGGTCCAGTGTCTCAAGTAATGGAGATGTCCAGAGAGGCAATCCTGAGAACAATTCAGAGTGCAGATGTCCTGTTGTAAACCTGTGCACTCAGTGTCAGAGCCTTTGGTACTTTATGGAAACAGTGAGGAAAGCCAAGGACATCATTCACAGAATGCAGTTGAGGAAGCTCTCAACAGGAGGTGAGGGATATCTTTAAAAAATTTAAAGCAGTCTTTGGCTGGAGAGAGAATGGCCTCTTCATCTTGACCATGGATTTGCTTTTTCTTGGAGAAGCTCTGAAAGGCAGAGTTGCAGTCAGAAGTGATATGAAAGTGGTGTAGAAGGTGGTAAATCTCCCATCAGATCCTGCCATGGATCTCCCGTGGAACCCACAGAAGGAATGGCACACCCCAGAGAGCCCCTCTCAAACTTACAGCATATTCCAACCGAGCGTCACAGGATCAATCAGCAAAATCACTGAACATTCCACTCACATTTGAAGTCATTCTTAATGAGTGAAAACCAAAAAATCAGTGATAAGATCTTCAGAAACCTGTGGCCACCTGATGTGGAAGGACAGCTTGGGATCTGAACTGCTAATTGGTGATACTGCTACACTGCTGCCACAGCCGCTCTGTTTTAGCTGATGGGAGCTAAGAACATCAAGGGGAGACTGAGATTTTGTTACCTGCCATTTGACATCTCTCCCTTCCTCAAATACCCCTGCACACCTTGAAGAACCCTGCCCAAATCCCACCAATATCCTGCCCCCCTCCTCCCGGTATATTCAAACCCAGACATGATCTTTGCTTCTCAACACAGAGTTTAAGTTAGGGCTTATTAAAAATGTGCATGTTTAATAGAATCATCTGGGACAAACATTTGATTTTCAGATCCTTTATATTTTATCCTTCTGCCATAAAGTGTGGCAAGAGGCTTAGAGCTGCACACCTTCAGAGTCCTGTTGCCTCATATACCTTCCTTATCCAGCATGTGATACATCTCCTGCAGTTGGGAAACACTCTGTCTAACACTGCCTACACTAACCAGGCTCTGGCACTGTTTATATAATTTGAATGCAAATAATTATTTTTCTTATCAGCTTCCTCCCCCACCTGACAACATCCAAAATGTAAACGCCCTGCACATAGGATCCCACCCAGCTGGCCTGAGCTGCTTCTGACACTCAGTCTTCCACCTGCCCTCTGGGCTGCTTTGTTTTAACACACTCAAATTGCTACAGAGAAATGATTTACCACCTTACACAGCTGGGCTTGGCTTTATGTTTGGCAGCAGAGGTCTTAAACAGGTAGTACATGGCCCTTAAATGGCTTTTGGCAAGGAATGATCTGGTTTCAATTTAAAAACTGACTCAGAATTTGTAACAAGGTAGGTGCTGTTTGATTCATTTTGACTTTTTAATTTAGGCTGTGCAGTTTCCTTGACTTGCAGAGTTCAGGCAGTTGGATTATGGCTCTACAAACATCTTGTCTGTGTCAGGAGTGGGAGCAGCAGCTGCCACCAGGTGTTAGACTGAGCACAGGTCCAGGGTGGTGCACGGCTCGGGGATGAAGGGGACTGTGCTGTTGTCTGGGAAACAGTCTCTGAAACTCTGAGAATGTGACAGATCCCAGCCAATAATGTTTGCTCTTGCAAGCATCACAAATGTGCATGTGATCAAGTAGGCAGATGATAATCACATGTTATCACCCACAACTCATGAGCAAGCACAGTAACAGCACAATTAAAGACAAAACCACAAATTTTAAAGTACTTTGAAAATGCTGATGATTTTGTGGTGTTTGGAGATAATCATGTTTCTCCCCCAGCGATCCTTGTGTAATTCAAAAGATGACAACAGTCCTTATAAAAACACCGTGCTCTCAAACATTTGTTGGGTGCAATTTTCAGTGCAAAGCCTGAAGAACCAGTGATGACAGGTCATGGTCAGAATTATGTGTTAAATCACAAACATAACTCATAACTCTTCAGACCTTGCTCCTGTGTCCAAAACTTCTATCAAACTCTTTGTTTCAGAAATCTTGTGCTCCATCAGCTATCTTTGGATGTGGTTTAAAGAAACCACGACCTGGAAATAAAATTGTCACTTTGTCACACACAAAGTACCGCGTGGAAGTGGCCACTAGTCATCGGTGCTGACATCTTAACTGCCACCAGGACGATGCTCAGATCCATTACGAACCAAACGGGCTTGAGGCTCGTGGGCTTTCATGTGCCCGTGGCTGACCACACAGCTCTGGAGAAGGCGAGCCTTTACATTGTTTTTCTTCAAAGTTTTGTGGGCCAGAGAACAGGTGGATCCTGGATTTAAGAGTATTTCTGCTGCCCTCAGTGCTGGGACTGTGTTTGTTACCTGTTTGCTGGGGGGGGATCCGGTCCCAGCAACTGAGAACACACGAGCTCCTCTCCGGGACTGCAGTCCTCAGATCTTTAACAGGAACAGCAACTCAAGGCTCAGTCCCAGCCTCTCATCCGGGCCTGACAGTGGGAATTCCCAACCCCAAGCTGAGAAGAGATGTTGGTGTTTGGACAGGACTGACAACTCACAGGGAAACAGCGAGCATGGAAGTGAAAAACTGCACCTGAAAATGATTTTCTGGGGATGAGGCGCTCTGACAGTTTAAATTTTTAATATCTTATCTGGTCACTGGTGGTTTCCTGTTTGTATCTTCGCTGAAAATACTTCTCTTTTCCAAACAGCCTTCTGAGGGGTTCTCATGAGTTAATTTCATCCTACACAAGGGATAAACTATAAAAGAAAAAGAAATAAAAATATTAATCTAATAGGAGAGTTTAAACATAATGCAAGGATCTTCCAGGCAAATAAAGTAACAGAATACTCTTCATGCACAGTCGGGACAAAAGTATTTTCTTTCATGGTATGCTCTAATGAACATATTAAAATGTAAAGAAAGCAGCCTCCATAAAATCTTCACTAATGTAAAAATCATAGATTCCATTTAGAAAAAATCGAAATTAAAGGCCATGAGATGGTGTGATCAGAACTGTCAGAGCCCAGCTTGATAAAATGCCTGAATCTGCATTTCCTGTAACCACTGTCTGACACTCCAGGCCATGGGGGCTTTTTTATGTACTTGGCTGTGAAATATTACAGCACTTAAGGAAAGTGAGAGGAATATGTGGGAATACTTTTAATCTTGGAAATCCTGCAAAAGAACTCTACTACATTCTGTCCTGATCCAAAGCCAAACACATTTAACAGGCCTGTACAAACCTGCTACACACAAAGAAAATTTGAGTCAAACATATGCAACAACTAGAAGAGGATCTAAGAATTTAGTAAATATTACAAGAACACATGAGCCGCTAAAAATCCTTTTGCAGACGAGCCCTGTTTGTGTTGCACTTGTGAAGGACAGCAAGTAAAATCCTCACAGCCTGGCCTCAGCCCTCAGACTCTTCCAGCCTTCCACCACCCCCATTATTGTTAATTAGCACAGCTTCATTAGTGGTGATTAATTAGAGAGCCCTTTGAGAGAAAACAGCTTTTTCACCATGGTACTGCCTAGATGTGATGTGCTGCTGAAACGAAGCTGTGTGCAACTTAGTGTTTCAGCAGTAATAAAAGGAACGAGCCACGTGGCTAAATAACAAAAGAAAAAGTAAAATTCCATGCACCGAGAAATCATCAAATTTATCCCAGTATGATTAAGTCAGCTTGGATTAATCCATCTCCTGAGGATGTGTATATGTTCTCTGTTACATGAGTACAGAGTCCAAATGTTGACAGCTACAAACTGAAGTTTAAAGTATTTTTAAAAGGAATAAATAGTTTTAGTGTTGACTACTCTTCTCACAAAAGCACTTAAAATGTAATTTTTCATGTCTAGGTCTTGCATAATGTACATTCTGCCTCTATTTTTTCTCTGAACTGACTCATTTAAGAACCACTTTCAAGTTGCTGCACAAGTAACTAATATTTATATCAGTTCTAGTGCACTGATTCAATAGGATATCCAGCAGGTTCATGATTAATACAATTGCAGAAATGGAATTTAAGCTTCTTAGTGTCAATGTTTGGTTTTCATGCTCAGAAAAAAGAGGAATTTTTATATACACTTTTTACTGATGAAAAATTCTGAGTATCCAGCAGCTCTCTGAAATACACAAAATACTGTAAAGCAGTAATTATTAAAAATAAAGGTCTATAAAAGGCAAGATGAAGAGCACAGCTCTTCTTTTTAATCAAGATGTGCATTCTATGTGTCTTCAAAGCCAGGAGCTCCCAAAGGTGCAGTGGGATGAGTAGCATAGGAACAGGAAAAACAAATACTGTGTGACCAGCTGGACACTCCGGAGCAGATGGACCCACACAGGGATTGGTGCTGCCAGATCCATCAGTGAGGGGAGCAGCAGCAAGGAGACTTCTAAGGAAAATGATGATATTAATAAAAAGCCTCCACAAAGCTTCATTAATCACAAAACTTGGAGACAACCCAGTATCAGCAACAGCTAAAACTTATTTAATTTGCTTACTCCAAAATCAGTGTTTGTTCCCTTTATAAATGTGTGTTTCAGAATGTCACATATCTTAATCCTTGCTGATAAAAGAGGCTGTAAATATTTTAAAGGAAAAAAAAATAGATGATGATGATGATGATATTGCTGAGGTATCTCTACATCCCTCTCAAGAGGGGAAAAGACCTGTGTTTCAAAACTGACACATTTCTGAGTAGCTTTTGTTTTCCTGCTTCCCTGAAGTTCAGTGGAGGTATTTGAATTATAGTCACAAATTCATTATGTTTGGGTGATTTCTTTATACATTATAAAATGCTATTTTAATCAGAGATATTCAGATATTCAGAGTCGGGAAATGCTCCCTTTACAAGCCATAATAACCAGCATTGGGTGTAGGGATAAAGAGATAGGATACAACCTTCTTAGGATGGTTTGGGTTGGAAAGGACCTTCTTGGGGTGGATGGTTTTGATTAAAGAAAAAAAAAAGATAAAAAGTGTGTATTTACAGTCTTAAGTTGCAGTAACTACATAGAAAAAAATCTAATGTAATAAGGCAGGAAGCTCTTTACAGCTGACTATTAACCCAAACAGCACCTTAAAGTTGTGTTCCTGATTCTTTGATGGCTTTAGTCAAGAAAATACAAAATACTCATGCCCACAGAACTCTAGTGAAATATGTAAGTAGTAGTATCTCAGATGTTACAAATATGAAAATGTTGAGGAGATTTTCTAGGATCAGCTAAGGACTCAATTCCCAGGAAAAAATTAGTGGGAGTTGAGCTTCCAACTCACATGTTATCTTTTCCGAAATCTGTCTTGGATGACTTTTCTGAGACAAAGAACAGTTCACCTGGAATTAAAATGTGAGAATTCCCAGTTCAGTCATGTGAGCCACATTTTCTCCCTGTACCTTCTTATGTTTTGAATTTCATTTCCATGCTGGCACATAGGATGGGTGTGTGAAGGAGTCCTTCCACAGACATGACATCAAAATTTGCTTTCCTGAAGTAGTTTCATTAATGATTGTTGGGGAGGACAGACCCATCCTTTCCCCAAACCTTTGCTGATGGTAGGGATTAGGAGAGGTTGGTAATTATTGAAAGGGCAAGGTAATTATAATGTATATTTTTTTTCCATTGCTGTATTTTTAATTTGGAGAAGCCTCGAGGAGTTTATTAAATTGCCGTGATCTTCGGGGACTTAGTTTTTATTAAAATGAATCCTGAAAGGGTAATTTAGCAATGGATCTTTACAAACACGATCACTGAAATATAGACGTGAGTTGAGCTGTTCAGATGACTGTTTCCATAACAGCACACAGCTACAGCAGGTCCTCAGAGATACAGGATACTGTTTCTATGGTAATAGAATGTCTGAGCCTCGAAGATGCACAGAAATACATTATGAAAACCAGGAATTAATATTTTAGACTAAAGAGACTTCCTTGTTCACACTTATTTGTGTTTAGTCACTCATCACCTTTTTGCTATGCCTAGATTTTAGGATGGTGACTCTCTTGAGCTTGTTTTGCTAAAGCAAGATGTGGGATCTGGACATTCTATCTGTCCACCTCTTACAACTTTTTAAACTGTTGGTTAATTTTATTCCACAAGGGGTGGTGACACCGCTGCTGGGACATCCATACAGTGAATTCAGCTGCTTTCTGTCCTCGGCTGAGGGCAGGAGGGGCAGGGAAAAAAGGGCAGAGGTACAGAATATGCACTTACAGTGCTTTGTGGGCACCTCAAATAGGGAAATAAATGGTAACAAATAAATGGAAAGTGCTAGAAGGTGGCACAGGAACAATTTCAGGGTGGTAGGAGGGTGCATAGAGCCACAGACAGTGTAGGAGTGTCACTTTTTGTCTTAAACCATGGATTATTTCCCTGTTAAGTAATACCAGCTGTTAACAATGCTGGTACTCTCAATTCTTCGTGCTTTTCCCATGTTCCTGCATCCTTCATTTCCTAGATCCTTGGCTGTAAAAATTCTTCCAGATTATTCTACTGGGGTCAAATCACAAAGGATCTGTAATACGCTAATACCGAGCAGATTCACAACAGAACCCGTGCACTCCTTTGCAGGAGACCATCAGAAATTGAAACTAATCCAAGTAAAGAGCATTCCTATTACAATTTTCAGTTATTTCAGAGTACCACGTATGGAGCCTGAGTCCAGCTGCAGTGAGTGTCTGGATGCTGAAGACTTTTCTGAGCACATACCCAGGATTTCAGGACAAGGAGATAACATGTTAATAGCTGAAAAACTGCTGATACAATTTCAGTGTCTGCTTTTGGGAATCTGAGCCATTAATGGTGTCAATAAATTTGAAAAAGTCATGGTAATCCAATTACTGCTATTTTAAAACACTAAGGTTCCTTTGTAGCTATGGAAACAAAAATGCAGACATTAATGAGCAAGGGGGAAAGAACCCTGGTGTTTCCTTGACGACAGATAAAAGCAAAGCTCCGTGAGACCCGAAGGAGAGAGGGGCAGAAATACCTCTCACCCTGACAGACAACTGAAATCCAAGTCCAGTGCAATAATAAACTTCACTCTGCCAGGAGTGCTCTTTCACATGACCTTTATCCTGCAGTTATCCATGCATGAGGCACTCAGGGTAGGAATTGCAGCCTTAAAGCACGTGATGAGAACTGGAAGCCTCCTGGGGCACTCCTGGAACATGTGAGTGTTGTGTGGAGCGTGCAAGAGCTTCCACCCCAGGGTGAGAGGCACGGTGCCAGATCTGGGCCTGCCCTGTGCTTTGCAGCATGGATGTGACTCGTGTGCTCCACAGGAGCTCGGTGTGGGCACAGGGGACACCACCACGGCACCTCCAGGGGCTGAAGAGCTCCTGTTCCCAGCAGTGCACCCTAAATTCAGTGTTCATATATATATATTTATATATAGCACCTCTTCTCCCAGTGAAAATCTGTATAACTGTTAGATAAAAGGATGACACAGATATAAGCAGCGTGCAACTGCAACTTAATTGTTGTCACTTGAAATTTAGCTGGCAGCTCTCACAAGGTTCACAAAATATTGTTTTTGAGAGGAACTCAACATTGTTCAAAGATAACATAAGAGAGGAATTGAGACAGAGCTAGATAAGAAGACACCAGTCAGGTTACAGGGCTATTTTTCAGTGGATTGCATATAGCATAATAGAATATTGATATGTAAAATGATTAATAAAGTATTAAACAGAAGAGTTAATGGGCAAGTTTCTCCCAGGCATTTTGGAAGAGCTGAACTTTCAAAAAAGGTCTCATTTTAACTCTATCCAGCTTATGGTGTAAGTGAAGGTCCCTTCATAATGGGATAAGTGTATCAATTGGTTCAAAATCCTAAATTTTGGTGTGTCAATAGCAATAAAGAGCTGGATACTAAGGAGTGTAGGATTTCCTTGACAACATGTTGAGAAAAAAACACAACTGCTTAGAAACTTATGGGGAAAATAAAAAGAACTAAATAATTGAGTTGTCTGAATGGTGTGGACTGTGGGTTTACTGGTGACTGGTGCTGGCCTGGGGTCACAGTGATGGGAATGCTGTGTTTCTCTATTTATAGTTACTGATGCTTCCTTTTAACTGGGTTTGACATTGATCTGAGTTGGTTCAAGTGATCAATGACCCTGTCAAATTCTATTCTCCTTCTCTGTAAAACACATTAAAGTTGGTATACTTGGTGGGCTTTAGAACGTTTCTGACTCCTGTCAGTAGTTCTGAGTTCTCTGTTTTTCTGTGACAAATAAGAAACAGATGGAAAAACAAATACATCTGTAGTTTGTGCACGTACAAAGCACTGAACCTTGTTGCCTTTTTGAGTTGGAGCAACTGTTCCTCTGCAAGCTACATTGCTTCTAAGTGTGTCATAATGGTTATTACTCATGTTTGTGATGTGATATGCCTGAAAAAACTACAGCTCATTAATCCTGCAATCTATAGGACCTGGAAAGACCCTTCCCATTCCTCCTGCAAAACATCTCTTTTCTGGCAGAGGCACCATAACATCCTCCACTTTTTAACCTTTCAACTGTCAGCAAAAGGAAGATTTGGGGAGGAGGAAGAACTGGAGCTCTTTATTCCCACCCCATCACCTGATACTTCAGGAGCAAAGCTGGACTCATGTGCTTTTTCTCTCTGATGTCCATGATTTTTCTTGGAATTTAGGCTATCCTTGTAAATTAGTCCATGATTAGTCCAAATTAGTCCTTGCAAATCAACCCTTCAGTATCTGCTTATGGTGAATTCATACTAAAACCCCAAACCAAATAAAGCCCCAAATCAAACTGTGTGATGATTCAGCATTTAGAGCCTTACCTAACACACATTAAAACTACATTTGGAAAAAAGGTCTATGGGATTTTAATAGAAGATGGTTTGAGGCTGGACTNTTTTTTTTTTTTCTTTCTCCTTTGGGTGAGTGTCTGCCTGTCCAGCCCTGCTGTTGGGCTGTGGAAAGAACCCAAGCACTTTAAAGGAAAAATTCAATTCTTAGTGAAACACTGAGGTTGTGTCTGCAGCCAGCTGAACCTTTTCAGTTTTGTGGTTGCCTTAGCATTTTCTCAGCAGCTCTTGAGTCTTTTCCCTACAGGGTCCATTACTTTTGCCTTCTGTTTTAATTTTCCTTGAACTGACTTTTTCTGGCAAGGAGACCCATGTTTGCTTCTAATGAAGCTTTGTCTCTCCCTTTTGCTGTTCAAGCACATTTTTGTCTTAACGTTTTTTTCTCTTGGTATGGCCTGACCAGTTTGTGAGGGTTATGCTCCTCTTTGGGTGGTAGTTCTTGCTGGCTCAACAAACAGAATAAACTGCCAGATGAATCTTAGTGTAGTAGTTATGTAATGTTGATAGGAGGATGGTAGTTGGCTGCCCAGTTTTAAAGAATATTTGAATATTATAAAAGAATAACTTTTGAGTATTTTTCTATATTCGATTTTTTCCCCCAGATTTTTAATTGTTGTTTTAAAAGATTCTCCCAACTCACAAAGCTGTGATCTTTGGGAAAAAAAAGTCATCTTAAGTACCATGCTGTAAATGACCAAATGAAAGATGTGTAGGCAACCATGATTTCTCTATGTTCAGGCTTAAGAGTTCATGTCTATAAAAGAAATATTGCTATTTGTGATCACCGATATCCATATTAAACAATGCTTCTTCATGGGGATTAGTCCTCAGAGGAGGATTAGGTGGATTTAGACATTCCAGGTGCTACTTCACCTGCAGCACAGTTGCCAACACCATGTAGAAATGGTGACTTGGAAATACAGCAGGATCATGGAGTAGTTGACCATGTCATATTGAGACAAAAATGAGCAACACATACCCCTCTGAGAGTTACTGCTCCAGGATGTGTATTTTGCTACTACACTTTTCAAACTGATTCAAGAAAATAGTAACTAACTTTTTTTTTTTTTAAATATGAATGATAATAAAAGATTGAGCTGATACCACTCATTAATAATCCATGGTGTTTAACTGGGCAAAAAAGATCTTCACTGAGCAGACAGAGCACGGAGACTAAGAGTTTAGAGGAAGAGTAATAGAAAATATTGTGGTTCTTTTCTTTTACTTTTATCCACACACACAAAACGTTTACAATGCCAGGAAAATGACCAGTTTTACTGAATTGATTTAAGCAACGTCACCTTGCAAGCTACATCAGGTTGTACTGTGGCACTTGGTCTGCATGAATGGAACCCTGCTGGCAGGCAGATTTCTTGTCTCTCCAGACATTCACTTTTCTGTATCAGCTGAGGACACAGGTATTTCTTCAGAAAAATTTTCCTGGAGCTCACCTCAGCTGTTAGTGTATACATGGGAGAAGAATTTAAGTTGCTCCTGTGGCCAGTAGCCACCCCACTTAGTGCCAAGTCAGGTTGTACTGCTGTGTGGTAATGGCAATGACTGAGAGTTCTACCACACAGACACAGACTGAGGATCGTTTTTCATTCACTGCTGGGTGATGCTGATGCACTGTTTAACTTCTTTATCAGTCTTTGTTTGGGATCAACAGCCTGACGCCCTCCAGTCCAGTCCTGCTGGTTTTAGTCACACTGAGTTGTGGTGCTTTGACATTCAGCTCTGGCTCCTCAGCCCTGGGTGAGGAGGCAAATGAGTGCCAGGGGTGCCCCGCTGTGAACAGCAAGGGGGGCACCACCCAGAGTCTCCCCTCTTTCCCTCCCCTTTCCCTCTGCATGCAGCTGCTCTGCTTTTCATTGTCAGCACAACACCAAAGGCAACAGAAATCCTGTTTGATTTGGGGCTCATCTGAAAGTTCAAGAAGATGGACACCTAAACCACTGTGCCCCAGAGTGCACATGCCTTCTGTCCAAGCACAAGATTTTCAACCTGGCTGTCTCTTCTTAACATACTTGAAGATACACCTTTATGAAGTCAGTCAGTCAGTCCCTTACTATCATGGAGCAGCCAAGTCATAAAGATTCCTTGAAGTTTTCAAGTTCCTTTCTAAAATTGTTTTGTCTTTCACTTTTTGTGGTAAAAAATATGTTTGAGAAGTGTTCTTGCTTCTCTGACAAAACCTTCCACCTGCCCCTCCCAACAACAGTGTGTTCATAAGTGTTTTAGTCACTGTCACTTGTGTCAGCACTTTTATATCAGCTGAAATCCCATTTTCCTCTCATTCCCCATGATATGACAGGGAACAGCCCCTTTGTCTCTCTCCTGTTGGTCTCCAGTAGCTGCAACAAACATTCAAATCTGTTTTCTGCCCAAATTACATCAGGAAACTTGAGGTGTTGCTGGACTACTGAACGAAAGTGGGCTGCCAGCTTGTCCTGTTTTTTTTGGCTGTGTTTTGTGGAATTTGCAAGGGATTGTCCTGGGCTCAGATGTCCTGCCTGGCCAGTTGTGGAGTGGCTGCTCTGTCCATTGTACTGTGCTGCTTGGTGCTACCAAAATTTAGGCACCAATTTAGCATGTTCTAAAGCAGAAATATAGGTGTCCTCTGAAGACTTTCACTGGGGATATCTGGATACCCTTCAGGAATACAAGCTCTTGTAGATTAATTAAAAATAGCAGCAAAAATACTAACAAAATATTCATACTATGTAAAATATAAAAACTTTCAAAAAATACTCAATTTACCTTTTTTTTTTCCTTTAGAAGCTGAGGAAGAAACTTGACTGGATTACATCTGCTAAGTTAAAACAAAGCAACAAAAATCCCTTAGAAAAAAAGGAGAAAAGTCATAATTTTTCATTTGTGCCTGATGGGGTTGTGTGCATTTTTTTTTGGTTTTTTTTTTTTAACTGTTTGCAAATCTTCAGTGTAATGGTTTGAAACCCAGTCGTGTCATTTCTGCACGCCCACACACAGAGCTGCAGTAGTGCAGACACTGTAGCAGGCAAACCATATTCCCAGCATCGGCCATTAAAACTCTTCCTACACCAGCGTGGGCTGCCTGCACCCCCTGCTCTCTCTGCACACACCCCACCACCCACCCTTCACTGTTCAAATGCTTAAAAAAAGAGGAGAAGAGAAAGACACTGAAAAAAGAAAACAGGATGCTTCTTTTGTTTCAACGCTATTCCAGGGACCTGAACCTCTCCACCTGCCTGTGAATTGGCCACCTAAAGGTTAGCAAGTGTTTTGTTATAATTTTTTTATGGACAGAGAGAGAATTCAGTTCTAGATGGCAAGACAGAAATTTTAAAGTTACAATTTATTTTTTTTTTGTTGTGATGGTTCTTTCACTTAGCAACGAGACGGATTTTTTTCATAAAACACAAAGCATTTCAGTTCTGGCCCCACTTCAGCTTTTCAGAGGGCTTTAATCGGTATTTTTTCATCATTTAGTTCAACCTTCTAAACTTTATAAGATGGATTAGGGTTATTATTTTTCTGTTAGAGCAACCTGTTGATTGCAGTCTGCTGGCTGGAGGTTGTTAACTCTTTCCTAACATGGGAAAAGCACAGGAGCAAATTTGATGAAAGGATAAAAGAATGAAATCCTTTGAGGTTTTTAAGCACTAAAAATCCTATATTTTCCTCACTGTAAAGCCACCAAGCGTGTTACAAAACCAACAGATATGTTAGATATGTTTCTTTTTAGAAATAGTGATGTAAACCTAAACTAGAGACATATAATAAACTAGAAAGCATTTCTTATGACTGGAGCTGAGAAAAGTAGCAGCGTGAGAAGTAGAAAAGGAAATATTCTTGATACAGATTGCATGAAGAGGTCACAAAGGCCAATACAGTGTTTACTTACACATTAAAATGTATTTTAGGTAACAATATTTTTATTGCTTTAGGCCTTTGAAATGTTTTCATTTATGGGTATTCAAGAAAAGCAACATAGGAAAATATAGAAAACTGTATAATAATGATAAAACCAGTTGCTGCTGTTCTGGAAAAAAGGGAAGGCAAAGCAGATCCTGTTCTTCCTAAAGGATTTTAATACTGTATTCTGGTACAGTATTTACAGAAATAATTGTTTAAAAAAGCCCAACCTAAGCAGCTTTGCTGATATTATACAATTGAGGAAGTAAGTGTCAAAAATATTTGTCCTTAGGATATGGTACAAGAATTTCAAAGTTCCCCCAGCAGGTTTTCCAGTGGCTTTGTACTTTGATAACACATGAGAAAGGGCAAAAACCCCTTTAGAACAGTGACTTGTACCAAGCAGCAAGATTTCCCAAAGTCAGAATTTGAGATGTTACCATGGAAAGACTCTAAAGGTTTCAGAAGATTGTGGAATTAAACACTTTCAGCCTGATTCTGCAGGGGACTGAGGCTCCCAACTTTGTTCAGGAGGTACCGGCAGCGTGCAGGCTGCGGGTGGAACTGGCAGAGTTCTGAGATCAGACACATCCCTTAAGAACAAGGGGAAAGGTGAACTCCGTACTTCTGTTATGAGACATTTCAAGATATGAAGTCAAATTGAGAAAAGAGCAAAGGCAGAAATAGTTTTTAAGTAAAATAAGATTAACAGTCATTTGTGGGCTAACCAGGAAATGCACCAGTTCCATTTTGCATGTTTGAATTGAGATCTAAAAAGCTCCAGACCTGGGGTACACTCACAAACATTCTGCTTCCATCACAGAAGGAGTGTTTAAAGTACCTGCACAGAGTTTATTTCAGACCCCATCGTTTCTGGTGCTAAGTTTGAAGTAGAAGTTCTGTGTGGTCTGTCACGGGAGTCGTGCCGGCTGTCAGTGTTGGATGAGCAAGTGAAAATGATAATCCCACTGTCTGTATCTTCCTCTGACAGTAAGATACTGTGTGCTGCTCTCAGCATCACTGCCCTCACAGGACAAATTAATAATTAGCAATCCTGGAAGGTACTTTCTTTCCGTTTAACTTCGCGAAGTTCTCTAAAACGTGTAGTTGCAGGATCTTCGGAATCTATTTCCTCACCAGCACAGGAAGAATGTTTTTTGCTGCTTTCACTGGCTACAAAATTCTGTAGGTGTCTTTGAAGGGTGCAGTGTTTTTAACACCTGGGGTGGGACCTATTCCACAGATACTTGGGACCCAGAAATGTGTAGCAATGGTGTGTGGGTTTAACTCCTCAGATCCGGGCTGAGGAAGGATTGTGAATTGAGAGTGGAGTGGAGCCCCAGAACTGCCTCCTGTGCAGCACCTGACAGTGAGCTCAGCTTTGTGCATTGTTTAAATCAATACTTCGCTGTGTCTTGAGACAGCTGAAGTTAGCTGAGTTTTCTGAGCAGGACAATGCTTTGAACTTAAATGAATATAAATAATCTTGCATAGAGATTGCAGCTGAGGAAGTAACACACATAAGTAGATTGATTAGAAAGAGAAAAAGAAATCACTTTATTTCAAACAGAACTAATGCAGTTCTGTAATGCACCAATACTGGTGCTCTGTATTTTGTTACTTCTAGCCATTACAGCAGCCTGTTCATCCACATAAATGGGAAGAAACACAGGATGCTGTGAAGGGCTCTGATTCCAGAGTCACTTATTCAAGATTTAGAGATTTTAGATCAAGCTTCAAAAGGTTCTGCTAAGCCCTGAAACCTCTGTGAAAGTGGCAAAGTGTCCAGACAGACACTTGCTTTTGTTTTAACTTGCTTTAATTAATTATTGCTTCCTTAAGCCTCTCAGGGTAAGCAGTTTGCAGTTTTAGCATTTGGAATTTGACATTGAGTGATCTAAATAATGAATTTTAAATGCTTATATATGTTTTCAATTTGTCACTAGGTCCAGCATACTGCTGCAATTATTAGTACTGTTTAAATTAAGTGTCCCTTTGAAGTAAATTCACCTTAACTTAGTAATAGTCAAAGTCGAAATAAAATATAATGGGCTCCAGAAATGTGATCAAACTGAAGACAAACTAATTTTGACTGGTTATGTAAAATGCCCATAATCATCTGTTTGTATGATTTGATTCATGCCAGTGTTCTATTATAAGATGTGCATCTTTTTCCCCCGTTGGTTTGTTGACTGTAGCATGCAGTAATCCTCCAGAAGATCTCACTTAGAGGTGAGAACACATTCCTTTAGGAAAGTATCTCCCAGCAGAGCTGAAACTACTTGCTGCATGTAATTCTCTCCATCTGGACAGACTGAGTCTGTGGAGCAGAAGCATGAGTCAC
>WAAG01048530.1:33030-68677 GCA_013390105.1 Tichodroma muraria | reverse complement strand
TTTCTTTTCTTTTCTTTTCATCATAGTAAATTACAGGCTTTGGTTATGGTTTGAAGAAATGTGTTCTACAAATGTTGTAGCATCTGTATGCTGCTGTTTTTACTGCAACCATTGCACAGGTCATTAATCTGATCCCACATTATAAAAATTCTCCACCCTCTTCATGAGTTTCTTTGTTATCATAACACTTTCCCATACCTTGATGTGTAACTCTGCTATGTTCCCTTATAATTACCTGTGGTAGAATGACAGGGTTTTTATCCTCCATGCACTTGGCTCCTGCAGTGGTGTTGCTGAGCACTACACTCACCCCATCTCTGTGACAGACTGCACATCCAGCTCTGATGGGCTGGAACTGGTGGCTGTGGAAACTTCTAGGCAACAGACCCTCCTCTCATCCTAATCAGCTGCTTAGTAGGATGATCTCATGACATGAGCCTGAAGAGGAGAAATGGCAGTTGCAGATGCTCCCACGTCTGATACTTGGTTTTCACCCCTGTAATCACTGTCAAACACCTCTGTGCAAGAGTTGTTGCCATTGAGTGCCGTGCAAGGGGAATGGTTAAGCAAACCCCTCCTAAGCAAGGTGAGGGGAGCTAGCAGATTTGCCTGGGCTGTGGGACAGGTCTATAGCAGGCAGTAACAAGGATGGTCCAGCTGTTGCAAAGCTTTAAGTGAGCACTGCTGGGAAAACAATGGGGTTTGGAAAGAATAATTTTTGGGAACTTACCAGAGCATGGGTCCCAAAAAGTGTCCAGGAAGGAAGACCACATGGGAGCATGTCATGGGTATGGTCAGTACTCGGTACATTTAAAGTTTAGTCTGAAGTGATGATCTCCACCAAAAAGTAGGTAAATTTCACCAGCTTTTTATAACTGGCAAGAGGAGGGTGCTTAAGGTTTGCTGCCAAATGGGCAAACATTCTCCCAAGGGTACATGTGTCCTAGGGAACTGAAAATGCTATTGTATTCCATATCCATCTGTGTCCAAAAAATCATTACTGTCTGTTTACCGCCCAGCAGCACAGCCAGAACTGCAACTGTGGGACAGTCAGGAGGTTCCAATCCCTTTAAAAGGTTTGGGTCTGACACCTTTTCCCTATGTCTCTTTCTATATGCCATCGGCAGTGGGGGCTGCTGTCTTGGAAGGGGACAGTACCCTGCCAATTTGGGTGTCTCTTTGTTCCTGTGGAGTTTGTGAGATTTAGAAATTTTGTATTTAGTGATTATTCGCTGCTAATTCTTGCCTGATGCTGTTTCACTTGTTAGTAAACTTATTTTTTCCACTTGTATCTACTGGTATTAGTTCCTTCTTGGTGGAAAGGGATTGGTTGGAACTAAGGGGAGGTAACTCATTTTAGCGTGTCCACTTCTTTAAATTGTCTTAAACCAAGAAAATGTGGCAGGCAGGAGGAAGGGGATCTGGTTACCTCTGGGAAAAGGACCTGACATTTTAAGCCAGGTAGCATTTTTAAGGAGGGGACGTGGTTCTTGTCTCCTGGGTACATTCTAACTCATGTTGATAATACACTTTCCTCCATTTTTCCAGGACAGCAGTTTCCATGGGGCCATAGTTCAGGGAGCTTCCAATGTGGCTTTATCTGCAGATTGACTCTCAGACAGGGCTGGCCTGTGCCACCCCAGCCATCACGGTTTCCTTTCCCAGTCATATTGTCTAAGCCTCAGCTGATCAACACCATTTTCTAAGAATACCAATAACCTCACAGTTTTCAGGCAGTGAGCCATGACAAGGTTGAGGCATGCTAAGCAAGCAGCACCATCCCTTGCCAGTGCCATGATATTTAGTAACACTGACAGCTTTAAGAGTCTCCATTTTCCATAACTGTAAGCTGAAAGAGAAATGCATGGCACTCAATACTTGCAAAACACAGATGCTAGGTTGCTTAAAAACTTGTCTAACCACACTGGAATCTGTATTAGGAAGTCAGTACTTCAGCCAAAGATCCTTAACATAACTGACTGCAAAAAAAAGGGTGCTGCTCTCCTGCATGGGCCTGAGAACAGGAAAGGAAGCTTCCTTGCAGGAAACAAAGCCCAAGTTCAGTTTGTGGTTAGAAAGTCTTAGAAATGGACTTATCACTTGTGCCTGTTCCTACAATCTCCACTTTCTCCACACTTCCTAAATTTGGCATGAGTTTTTATTCCCAGCTCTTAGTGTAATGGAGAATAAGACATCTTAACAGTGGCTTGAATTTGGGTTTCAGCTTGAAGACTAAATGCAATTTCACATGAATTTAAGTCAAAGTAAGACCCCAACTGGACCATATGAAGGAATGTCTTCCTTCAGATAAAAGCATTGCTTGCCATAGGAATTATTTTTTTTTTATTCATTGCCAAACAGAGACTGGTCAGATGTACTCAAGAGATCTGGTTGACTTTGGGGATACAAGCCAAAAGTAGAAGCACATGGCTGGAAAGAAGATTGGTGTTTTTAACTTTGGCTGTGTAGTTTTAGGTGAACTTTAGGTGAAGCTGTCAGACTGCACTGCAGAAGGCAACAGGTATTTGTGGTAGTCTCTGCAAGCTAGGAAAAAAAGAACTATAGTTACTCTTTTTTCCTTTGCTCCTGTAGTAGTTTGGCCGTGATTGGCCAATGTGTATTACTGACATTTGATAAAACCAATGAAAGCGTGGNTTTCCTTTGCTCCATAAATTATGTTCCTATGTCTTACAATATGGCTATAAGATGATTAAGTTTGGCTGGGTAGAGAAGTGTGTGCAAATGTATGGCAAACAGAAGTGACTAATAGACCAGTCCAGTGCAGAAGCTTGTACCTGTGCTGCCAGGTTTATGGTTTTCAGATACGTCCCTGGGCTTGGGGACCAGACAATGGCTTCCAAGGATCCTCTGATACACAAATCGTCCCATCACTTCTGAAGAGGAGCCTGGGGAGCTGTACTCATCCCATGCAGTCAAGTGAGCTCTTCAGTAGTTTGGGCTTTAGCCAAGAGGCCTTTTTGTAGGTGGTCACTATAATCTGAGCACTAGTAAAATTAGTCGTCAAAGGCAAAAAAGTTAGCACTTTTCAGACCCTTTAAAGCTTTGACTTTGGCAGAAACAGCTGCCTAAGACATTACTGTCTTTGGTATACTCCTCGTACATCTGCTAATGGCTTCTGCTTCCACAGCTGAGAAAAGTCTGGCAGGGGTTTAGTCACTTCAGGCACGAGTTTGACATCTTAAACACAACTTAACAGCAGCCCTTTAAGTTAAATTGTCTTATTTGACCTTGAAACAGACTGGCAAGCACTCAGAGTCTTCAAGGAGCAGGCCGAAACAAGCACTGGCCTTGAGGAATGCTGTCATCTTCAGCAACTGCAGGCTATGGTAACCACCTGCCACAGCTTCAGGTCCCTCTAAAACTGTATCAGAAACTTCACCTTAATGTTCCATAGCCGTCTGTTGATGCTTTGCTCTATATACTGCACCAAATCTAATGTAGTCGGCTTTGCAAGAGCTGTATGCCCTAAATTCAGTGAAAATACTTGGATAAAGAGCAAGAGAGCATTTGCTGTTCAAGCCATTAAAATGATACATCATCATCCCTTTGGAAGAATGAGTATGGTCCCAACATTAATTTAGATCACGATTTTTATGGTTAAAAACTAAGAGGTAACAGAGAGATCATAGAACTTGATACATTTTATTTACACATAGAAACTGAAAAACTATGTTGTTTATTTGGATATGAGCAGCACAAAGTTAACAGGTGATGTTAACAAGAGCAAAATATTACCGACGACTCACTTCAACGATCTATTAGAGATGAGCTTGTATCAAGCATATATCATTCAAACAACATTGTTTATACTGGATCTGTGTGAGCCTTACCATATGTTGGGACACTAAAACCGGGTTTCTATAAACAATGTAAAGTTCAACTCTAGTGGAAAAATACCTTTACAGTTTATATTTTGTTGGCTATAACACTGAAAACAAAACGTACACTGGTATTAGTTTGAAAAGCTCTGTAGAACTGACTGTATATAGGTTTTTTTTCCCTTGAATTTGTGCTCATGATAAAAGCAAATGTTATTTCAAGTTTCATTTTCATCCAAGCCCGTAAAATAAACATGGAAAAAACCCACAATTATTTTTAGATGTATTTCTTAACCTCCATTTTTCAGCAGTCCTGAAAAAACATTTCCATGCTTTACTAGTGAGAAAGCCTATGCAAGGCCTCTGATGGATGCACACTCAGGACATACCCAGCCCTCCCCTCCCATCACTCTCACCCCTGGACACGCAGTTACCCAACGAGCACTGCCTGTTCACAGGGTGGGATGTGCAAGCAGTCCCTGACCAGGGAAGCTCTTGGCAGCCTCAGGTGCCAGAGTTTTGGTTGCATGAGAGCAGCAGAGTCTGAGGCAGGCAGCCACAGGACTCTGCAGAAGGGAGGGGGCTGGAAATGGCACCAATTGCTCTGGTTGCTGCCGACCTCTGGCTTGTCATACTTCTTTTTTTTTATGAACTACTGACATTTCTATGGCTGAAAATGGAAGTGCAGAAGCTCTGCCCTGACTTCTGTTTGTACTAGTTGGGTAAATACACGCCTGGATACAACATGGTATAATGCTAGGTCAAATTGTTGGCTGCAGTCTGCCATGGTTTCTTCCATAATGCCTTTTCAGCACTTTACTACCAACTGACTCCAGCTGAGGAGGTAAGAGGTGTCTGGGTACCAAAGGGGCCCTGTAACAAGGGAGATATTTTACCCAACAGGAAGACTGGCAAACTTGCTGTTGAGAAAACAGGGAGTCATGCACTGGAATTAATCCTAGCAATTTAACTGGACCTTTTACTTCTCTTTTTACTTTAGGGATGTAATTATAATTCAAATTTAGGATTTAACTTGTGGACTCTTGGGAGAAAGAAAAGGATATACATTTTGCTAAGAAGCTAAAGTATTTGTGTTTCTATTAAAATTATTCTTAATATGCAGAGCCTATCTCAACACTTCTATTCATAGGGGATAAACAACTGCAAAAATATACAGCATCCTATTTATTTACAATATATATGTACATAAAAATGAAATTTCCTACAATACAACACAACTGCATAGATTTGTCTTCAGGAACACAGGTATGTGTACAATTTGTGAATTCTAGACTTTCCAGCCCTGTACCTTTTATTAATTCATTATCTTTTTTTTTTTTTTTTCCCAGTTTGTTACAGAAATCCTTACATTAGATACAAATAAAACATTCTTTGCTGTAGGTTATAGGAAATAAGGATTTTCTGACGCCAAGGGCTCTGGGGATTTGTTTATGAAAGCACTGTGGCGCCAGCTGATAAAGCCACCTCATGGAGCTGCTGATGGAGCTGAGTACATTCTGTGGTGCCTTTCTCCTACAGGCACTGGGGTGGGGCAGTAGGACTGGAGGTGGGACACCACCACATGAAAAGTTTTGTTTTGACCACGTGCTCTTTCGCCTTAATGTAAGGTTCAAGCAAAGAAATGTATAAATTTAAAGATAAGCTAGACATACCATTAATTGTTACTGTTTAATACTCAATATCAGAGAGCTGTGTTGCGCTTATGCATTGTAAGGCAGATGTACAGACAAAACCCACACATCATTCAACCCACACTTGCATGTGTGACCTATTACAATAGGCTTTGGGTTCATATGTGGCTCAGAAGAGCAGCCCTCAGAGTGGACGAGCATCCCCATCCCTGACCTCACAGGATGACACCAGCTGTTGTGCCCTAGGCTTGCACATGTGCCAGGCACTGCTTGGTCCATGTCAGCTCTACAAAAGGTCTGTGCTGGTGCACAGATTTGGTATTGGCCCTCTGACCAGGAGCAAGCACCATCCACAGAGGTCACTGCCCCGAGATACTGTTCCCAAATAACAATTTACTGTGTTTTATTACCTAGGCATGTTTGTCATTGGACAGAGAAGGGCAGCTGTATTACGGTTGCTTTAAGCCCATAACTATTTTCTTTGCAACGTGCTGTGGACTAGGAGAGGCAGCAAGGCTGTCTTTTAAGTGTAGGATTAACTCTTACAATCTTATTAGTAATCCCTGCTTCGAATTAGTCCTTCCTTGTCCATCACCACTTGATTGTTGCTACTACACACATGAGAATTTTAAAGATTTTTGTTGCAGTTATTAGGAGCAATTCTGCATCCAGTCTATGACACTTGCTGTGCTCACAATAGTGATAAACTCTCTCTGAAAAGAAAGCATGCTATCACCTACTAAGTAGATATGGTAATCTGGATCCTATTAATTTTACAACAGAGAAACTCCTACAGCATTTCACTGTGCTCTTAAAATCCTAACTAAAATGTGGGACTCGTACAATCGTGTCTACAGATTCACTATTCCAAATGAACTGAATAACAGCAGTACATTTTACAGATAACCTCATACAAATATTGTCATCCATCACTGATGTTGACAGTTACAGCAGGGTCTATTGCATTCTGTTAAGAATGTATAAACCTGATGAGAAAACAAAAAGCACGTTATTTCACGTTCATTACCACAGACATCAATAAACACATGATTCCTTTCCATAAATATCTATAAATATGATGCCAGTAAATCAGTCTAAGCAAAATTCCCTCTTTTTTTTTTTTTTTTTTTTTTTTTCCTTTTTTTCCCAAGAGACCCAGAAACAAAGTCTGTTTAAAGACTTAATATAAGGGTATCTATTTTTCAGTATATAAGACATGCTTTGGTGGTTCAGTACCTTGGGTAATTTCACTTCTATGCACACTCAGCTCATTCTTCCTATTTATTAAGTAAAACTCCAGTATACAAATAAACTGGGGAAAAGGAGAAGGCAGAATAGCAAAGAGGAGAGAGAGGAATAGTGACGGAGGAGATTTAGGAAAATGAGCAATCACTGACCCAACAGCCCTTCAAGTCGAAGGAAGTTGAGTGCCAAAACTCAGTGGTACGTATTTTAAACAGCAGACTACAGACTATTTGGGGGGCAGAGGAAGGAGGATGGAGATGTCACATATGTGACCATGCTGGAACCTTGTGCAGCAGATCAGACCTCTAGCTCATATCTGGATACTTGAAAAGCATTCCCAGGATCTTGTCTCTCACAGCTCCCCAATGCACAGAGCTGTGCTGCTCATTAATCAGTAGTAGAAAAAAAGATAAAGGTGGAGGAAAGCAGGAAAGCCCAGCAGCATCTTAAGGATAACACTGTACAGCATTCTCAGGTCTGAGTTAGGTTTTTAGGATAAGATCCAGAGAGATTATAAGGCACCTCAAAACCTGAAATGCAACCTTAGCAAGCTGAGTCAGAGAATGGAGTGAGATGCTGGGCTTCTGCTGCAGTGACCATTGAGGGTTGGGTGCCTGCAAAAGGAAAACCACAAATTTACATCCCAAGCTGAGAAGATGCCTGGAATGAGGTGCAAAGAGATAGGAACAAAGCACAGGCTCTTCTCCCCAGAGCTTGCCTAACCACCTGGTCTTTTAGGCTATGGTATGGACTTCTCTGTGAATAAGGGCAAGGATCAGTCCCATAAAGGGACAGTGCAGAGAGAACCAGTGACCTGCACCATCACAGGCAAGGGTCTGAGACTAGCCACAGGAAAGTACCAGGGACCTTAGCTCAGTGGTTTGTATGTTAAAGGCTGGGCTAGGGGGTGCTTGGGAGAAAGGATGATGCACCAGAGACCTTACTGGGAGAAGGTTTCGTTTTGTTCTTGCTGCTAGGCTACTCCAAGTACTTGGGCAACCTGTGGAATCCACTCTGCCTTATTTCTGGATCACAGTGAGGTATCGTCAGAGGCAAGCACCTCACTGCCTATGCTAAGGTACAGATCTGGAAGTCTGGGCTTAGTAGGCTTAGTTTCTGCAGCATGAACAATCCGCATCTCGATGCCCAAATTCCTAGGAAGGCCCCCGACTAACCTCTCTGGATGTTATCTTTAGAAACCAACTTTCAGGGTCCTAAGATGTGTTCTGTGATCTCAACTCTCAGTGACTTCAAGCCGTGTAGGACAAGGCAATGGCAACTGAGGCAATTCAGTAGTTCACAGAAATCCCAAGATCCCAAATACTCTGTCCCTAATCTTAAAAAGAGCAAGTTGCAATGACAGGCTCCTCACAGCTGATGACAGTCTGCTTTCACAGTTACAAAGGGAGTTGTCAATGAATCAGCTACTGAGAACAAGAGGGTCACTGCATACTGACAGGTATGGCTCGAGCATACCAAAGGCATTATAGCCCTTGGGCATGAAGCGGGGCTCCCTTTAGCCTTCAGTTCTTCCAGTGGGAGCCACATTCATATTTTGAGACACTTTTTAGCTCACATGATGAATGAAACAAAGTGAACACGTTTACACTGCTGGCAGTGCACTGATAGAAGATGTCTGCTCAGGACAGTGAGTGATCACCTGCTTAGCTTTTGAGTCTCCACAAGTGGTTCTCTACACCAGCTATAAGGCATTAGGCAAATGCTTACTCTGTGGACAACTGTTGCAAGTTACAGTGTTTCTGCTACTAGTAATTGAATATCTTCTAATTGTTATGGAGAACTAATGAAAAATGTAAATGAAGTAGTTTAAATATAAAAAGTATTTGTTTATTTAAAGAAATGTTGCAGATCTCAATTTCCATTAGAAATCTAGTAGTTTGGCAGAGTGAGTCAAATCCTGCTCCCACTGCTGTCAAAGACGCCACTGACTTCAATGGGAGGAGGGTAAGACGCAAGAGAGGAGCCAATCCCTACAACGTATGGAAAAGGCATGAGGTATGATTAAATGATTAAATATTTTGATAAAACTGGAGCTTGGTATTTTTTACCGAGATCAATGGGGCATTACTAAACAGTTTAATGCTGAAGAAAGTGCAGACTTCTTATGGAAATCTCCAAATGTCTCCTTCTCTTCAGACTCAAGTACTCATGGTTTGGGGTCAAGTTCAGGTCAACCTCCAGCTCAAGTGTGCCAGAGGAATAGTGGCAGGGGGTGGTGGCTGTCCTTTTCCTGCTCCCTGCTCCGCATCACACAAACACACACACAGGCACACACAGTCCGTTCCCCAGAGCCACGAATGGGCCAAGCCCTGGGGCTGGTTCACCCCCCAAAACATCAGTGAGAAGCACCTGATTTAGGACCTATGCTTACACAGTGCTCAGCTATGCTCTCGTGGTGCTTTTCATGCCTGTATCCAGAATGCTAGACTTAACCCAGTGAGGCAAATGGTGCCTAAAACAGCAACAGAACAAACAAACAAACCAACAAACCAGATGCATACAATTAGAGAGCAGAGTTTTGGCTAAAAGACGGGGGGAAGGATGTGAACGGACAACACTCCAGTTGGAATTATAGCAACAGGCACTGCTGCCCTAAGGGAGCAGAGCTTGTGGTTGGAGGGCTAAGGATAATAATGGAACAATGCAATTCATGGGTGGAAGAGGGGAAACTAATTGTGATGATTTTCTATGAGCGATGCTCTATATAATCTCATGGACAATTAACACAGACTTTTTGCTGATCAGAGAGTGCCTGTTGGAAGAATGGGTCTGTTTTCTGCAAGAAAATACTCCCATGACAGTATTTTCAGTACTGGATAATCATTATTTGGATTTGATTTGAGTAAACTCACAAAAGGTGGAATAGACAACAGAACGGATGGTTGCGGTTTTGGTGTGTAGCAAACAGGGGTATCTTCTTTTGGGAAGAAGGTGAACTTCAGTGGCCTTCGGCACTGCCTCCCGATTGTACCCAGTCATAGATGACCAAGGGAATGCTCACTAGGGAAAACAATACCCCCAGTGCCAAGAAAAGAGAAGCCTGAAACAAAAAAATGAGAGAAGATTAACGAATAAAACCAAAAGACAATTAATTCAAGTATGTTAACTTCTCTTAAGGAGATGTACAAGGTGATGTATCAAAGTTATCAGCTAAAATGAGCTAGCACTTCTGGTAAAGACAAGACCCACAGATAATTAAACAAATTAGCGTCCTTAATAATTACTTGCTGAACACCAAACTGATTTTTTTTCTCCTTTCAATTCACTTCTTAAACACTGATCATCCCTAAAGAGGATTAAGTGAGTCTGTTTTTACGACTGATCAGCTCTGCTCTTTCCAAAGCCTCACAGAAATCAGTACATTCTTCCTATCGGATATGTGTTCATCAAAGTTCAGCCCTTTCATCATGGGATCTGTGGATGCAGCCAAAGTGAAATATGTTTTCTACCTGTCTGCTCAGAGAAAAGTGACTGTACAATGCTTCCAGTGCATGCCCCGTTAGACTGCAGATACACAGATGCATCTTTTCAGCTGCAGCACTCTCTGGGGCTCACAGGAAATCTTTCTAAGGTCCATTCCTATCTGTTCATGCATGCCAAACAGCTAACATAACAATTCAGCTGGCTGCTTCATGTAGAACCACCCTAAGTCTGACTCAGGTTCCTTAAAATCATGAGGAATACTGCAAATGGAGCACTTTGCATGCTTTCTGGATCAACAGACAGAAGCAAGGAGAGCTTGCTGTGCTGAAAGGCTTGTTGGAGTGGGCTGGAGAGCTTCCTGCACCCTGCTGACGGCTGCTGCTGCTTGCCAGCCAGGGAAGTACCTCATCCTGCTGAGAAGGGCCTCCCCAAAACACAAGATGCTGTGCATGGCATGGCCCCATCCACCAGGGGACTCCCGGGGTAAGCCAAGGAGAAGGGCGAGAGCACAGCTGCCAGCTGACTGAAGCACAGAGGAAATGCAAGGTAAAGGAGCTCACACATATGTTCAGATTAGGTCTGCTTTGCACCTAGCACACTGAAGAGAATGACAAGACGGAAGTGTTGCATTGATGGGAATGGAATGCATACCCAAATCCTCTGAGTCAACTTTGATCCATCCTGCTGTGTAATTTTTAAATACAACGATGAAGGAAGAATGAAAATCAGCATATTGGCAGAAGTGACCCCTGCAAAATTCAAATGAATGAGTTTTGTTAACTGTCAGCAACAGCTGATTATTGCATAGCTGATTAGCGACTGTTTTTTTATTAGTAGGACAAAACCAGGATACTCTACCTACAACTCCAAAAATATCCTTCATGGATGGGATAAAAATGACTAACAGGTTGATGATAACCAAAAGAACAAAAGTAACCAAAACATGACGGCATAAGTCAAATTTTGTTTTTCTGGCCATCTCGAATAATGATGAACGCACCTGTAGGGGGAGAGAGAGAGAGAAAGTTTTCTGTCAAGAATAGTCTATGAGCCAATTCAAAGCTTCCCATGTTTATTTTAACTGGTTCTTCATGTGACAAGTGCTGCATAGATCCGCCAGAAATTTTGGGTTGTCTGAAGTAATGTCCTTTGAAATATTTCTTAAAATTAATTTGTTATTTCAAAACTGTAGGTACACGTGCATGTGCAGTAGGATATTCCTCTCTTTTTAACATGCCTTTTTGAATCCTTCTGCACTTAAAAAGGAACTTCACCTCTGAGTCTGCTCCAGTAAAGTGATGTGATGTCAGAGAGGACTCTTGCAGATTCAATTTAAAACAGGTAAGACCAAAAGTGATTTATTTATTTATTTACTGCATAGAGAACTTCTCCAGAAGTTAGTGGGAGTCTGGCATGCGAACAGACTAATCCAGGCTGAAGCTCTTTTTGTAGCTGCAACATTGTAGTCTCAGCCACCACTGGACTGTGGTTTGAAGAAATGTACTGCGTACAGCTGTTCCCGACTTCCAAACCACGCAGTCCTTTTTACTTACAGTGAAAAACAGCACCGGCACGGTGAGTATTACCGCCACGATCACAGCCAAGCGCACGGTCAGGATGAGGATGTCATCTTTGCTCTGGTATTTGTGAAGCAGATCTGACTGCACATTTTCTATGGGAAAGACAGTAAGATAAGTGTTCTGGCAAAAGGGCAATTAGTCCACAAAAATCATTGCTTAACAACAGCCTTCTTGAACAACAAGTGATTTATCTGTAAACAAAAGAGTATGGAATGAAACATCCTTGAGTTAAAATAGCGCTTTGAACAAAATCCCAGTGATCCCATTATTCCAGATTAATCCTTTGGAGGCCTGATTTAAAAATGCATCTTAATTCATGACAGCACATGCCTAAGTCTAAGGTAATTTTCACTGTAGAAAAGACAACAGTGAGACATACACAAAAGCTTGCTTACATATACACATATATATAAAAATAGGTAAAGTGAAATGAGTAAACTCACGTTGGTTCCGTTGGACTTTTTTGTTGGACTTTTTTTTAAGTTTCAAATGATATAAAAATAAACACATGCACTGCAATGGCTGAACTTAATATAAACTGCAAGGTCTTGAGCTAAATTAGTCTAAACAGCAAATAAACTTCCAGCAAAAAGCAGTGCCCCTGTTCTCAACTGAGAACAAAGCCTATCTCGGGTCAGCTCTCAGCAGGACACTCAGACATTTGCACTCAAATCCTTCAGCAGCTCCTCTGAGGGCTGCCAGCAGAGCCTGCAGCTCAGCTCCACGCTGGCCAGCAGCCCCAGCAGCCAAGACAAATCACAGGGGGTGCTTAACGGGGAGGTGCTGGCAATATTTTAATACGACCTCCTGCCAAAACGTTTCCTTGAAGCTATGATAAATAGTACAGAGAAGGTCTGCGTGTACTAACCAGCAGGAAAACCAAGTTGCTGAGGGACCTATATGTTTGCTTTGTACTTTTTAAATATCCAGGACCAATAACCTAATGGGGCAGCTATTAAGCATGCCACCAAATACACTTGCTGCCCCTTCTTAGGCCCATGTTTTGTTTCTGCCTGCTAAACTTAGAAAGCTGATGGTAAAACATAACAGCTCTTAAAGGGAACTCAGTGGCCGCGTCTTTGGCACTTGGTGAAATCTAATGTATTCCTGGAGGCAGAGGGATCTGTCTTGTGGCAAAAGACCTACACTCCCCCCAGGGTGCCCTTCTGGGTAGAGACCGCTGGTCAACACCACCTATGCAGTGCCTGAATCCCCACCAGGAGAAAGAAAATGCTCTCCCACCTCCCTGCAGATCAGGAGTGGGGTTTTCAAGCCGGGCACATGCACAGCTTCTGCAACACAGAGCTTACTCTGCTCCTGCAAGCACAGACTGCAACTTCTGTACCGCTCACGGGCTGCAGCCAGGTAGGAAGTGAAGGGCAAGGCTTACAGTTGAAGGTCTGTTTTCCTTTCAGCTAGATACACCACAGAGCCCAACCACACTGTGACCTTTTAGGGGAAGAAAAGCACCTCTTTTCTGTAATTCTGCAATGTAAATATAGTCATCACTGCAACACTTTTGAGAACACAGCAAACAGACAAGTACTATTGGTGTAAAGAAGAAATGGTCACAATAAAAATACTGTTCTTACCCAGGTAAGGGTAGACAAGAGGGTTAGAACACTGTAAGTGAACATATGAAAGGTAAGGTCTTTTTGGTCTCAAGGGGACGAAGGAAGGAATTTTATGGAGGAATTCTATATTCCTTCAGTGTCTTTTTTGCAGCCTGTCACTGCACTGACACTGCAGAAGCCCCAGCAGAGCTCTCCACAGCTTCCACCTGTGGGCTCTCAGTGCTGGAGAGCAGGGATGCCTAATGTGGGGAGAGGCACACAAGACACCCCAGGGATTCCTCCGCCATTCCCCCTCAGGAGGGCCAGAAGGACGCAGCCCCTACCTCCTCCATGGACTCCAGACCCTCGTCCTTGAGGGATGTGGGAGATTCCCAGAGAGGAGCGCCACAGATCTGCCTCCTCAGATCCCTGGGGCAATCACATCAGAATCTCCTCCCTGCCAAAGCGAAGGGGTCCATGCTGATTTACACCCACTTGCTCCCTGGGGCTGCTAATTTGATGCATCTCTACGAAAATGTGTTAGATGGGAGCAGCTGGATGAGAATGGCTGATGCTGTTGTCACTTGCAGCCTATTTGTGGGTTTATTGGGAAAATTAGAACAAATGACCTCAAATTACTTCAAAACACATACACTCAAGGCCTCATAATCAGAATGAGAGTCTGAGAAAGCAAATATGAGATAGGTACACCTTTGAAAAAAAAAAGCCACATTTCATATTTACATTTTTTTTCCTCTCTTGCAATTGGTGGCTCACAAGGGACAGTATCATGAATGAGGAGGTTGTAACAAAAATGCCACTTGGAATAGGGTAGTGAAGACTGATGGGTGACTCTGAGGTAAAAGGCAAACATCAGCTTTGTCACCTGTTTTGTAACCCCTTAACGGTCCAGGGAAAAAGACACTACTTTTCAACATTCTCACGATACTGGAACATGGGAGTTCCATAGGCAACAATCCCAGGAGTTCCTGGGAAACATTCATATCTCATCCTACTGTACTTAACGAGTGTGCCTTTAGGGCATACATATTGTATCTTTTAGTGATACAACACAATTTGTTTGGTAACTGAATTGATATGCATGGAAAGAGACAGGGTGGGAGCCTCAAACACTGAGATAATCGTCCTTTGGTGGCTGAGCTGGGACAATGCTCAAAGCTTCCCCACCTTCACTGCCAGTTTCTTTAACCAAGACCTAAAGAGGTCAGCTCTAGGGACACAGGGAAAACATTTGGTCTGTTGCGTCTATGATGAAAACATTACTAAGAATGTGAAAAAGCTGTGATGGCCAATTTGTTACTCATTTCCTAGGACCTGCTCTCAAATCTGTCTCAATTTTTGCAAATATGCATGCTTCAGCCATTACCAATGCACACATCATTCAGGTGAGGACCTTGGAACAAAATCTTTGTGGGGCCCAGCTAATCCCCAATTCTGTAAAACAAATCTGTCCCTCGTATTTTGAAAATGCCTTTTGCAAATAATACTTTCACTTGTGCTTTTCATCCACAGGGGAAAAGGAGGAAAGGATTTATACCTTCAATATGAGAACTTTAAGGAAAATTATTTGGAAAAGTATTTTAATATAAGTGGATGGGACTTTCCATCTGGGATACACTACTGATTTTACATGTATCCCCTTTCTACTCTGATCAGTAAAGAACCGCATACTTACCGTAGAAAGTCAAATAGCCAAATATGGCAGTCATAAAGTACATCAGAAACATGGCAAAAAATGAGATATTTGAAACCAACTGCATTTTTTTCTGTGAACGGCTGGAGAAAGAACAAGAAAAGAACACATAAGAATGGTTGGGCTGGATTTTTCCATAGCTGTTTCAAAATGTATTAGGTGTTTGCATAAGCATAGTAATTCTCGGGAGACTCATGAATGCATTTTCATTTAAAACAGAAACTGACAGCTGCAGAAGGAAGAAAAGGACTGGAGAAAAGGACCCTACTTGGGGCTTATGTGAAAAAATAGTGGGTGTGACCTGTGGGTCTGCTCCATGTCTGTACCTGCTTAAACAGTGAAGCTGTGTGGAGAGAGGATGACCCTGAAACACTTTGGTAATTAAATTAAAAGGTCAAAATGAAGGAACCACAAAATTATACAGAGAGAAAAAAAAGAAACAAAAATGTTCTGAATGACTGCAGAGAAATATCTGTGTCCCCATGGGTAGAAAATACTGGATTTATGCTGACCTGTAAAATAGGTCATGTGTAAACATTTAAACTTTAGATATTTATTCTGAAATATTCACACTCCAGTACCTAAACTTAGACTTTTAAATCCACACAAGGATGCCCTAATAGGTACCTGAGAATCTGCTCATGTTACTTGAAATTTAAAGCACCCAGCAATTGTCTGAGGGCTGAGGGCAGTCATGGGTCTGACTGATCCTGACCTCTCCCCTGGGACTTCCCCTCGGCCCAGGACCCCATTGTAGCTGCCCAGGGCTGTCAGCAGTGTTACAGCAGGGCTGGTCTCCAGCTCCCCACAGCCCATCCCAGCTGGAGGTGTCAGTGAGACAGCAGTACCAACAAACGTCTTTTAATATCAGTAAAGATGAAAGCACTTTTATGTTCCCGGTATGACAACAGATTTTTAGTTGCACTAATGCTGTTAACAGAATACGTGCCTCTCCTATGCCAAATATCAACTGGCAGAACTTGGCTCTCCCCAGGCTGCTGTGTACTTCCAGGGAAAACTCCCAAGTATTGCATTATTCTCCATCTCCCCTGCCCCAGGGGCACAGCACGCCTGTGAGGCCAGATTTCCTAGCTGACAGCCACGCTTGTTGGGTGTTACTAATGATTCAGAGCACCTCTGTGCTAATACTCCCCATGTAAAATGGTTCAAAACCAATAAACTATAAAAAAAAATAAAAAAAGAAGAAAAAAGAAGAAAAAAGAAGGTCTTACTCTTTAAGTTCGCTGTAAATCGGGAGGACTGATGGGTGGCACACAAATGCAAAAGCAATGGTGGGCAAAGCATACACGGTCTGTTCAGAGAGAATTTCAGAAAATAAGTTAAGAAGTATTTCCCCCAGTGGTGTGGAGAAATGTTCCATGTTCAACTACCTCAGCTCCCAGCTCACTGGACTCCTCAACCAAACATTGAGAGCCTTTCTGAGAAGGCAGAAGACCTGTCAATTAGCATGTATTTAACGAAACGTGGAAAACAGCGTGCTTTCAACAGGAGGACAAAGTCTTTGCTTTGGTGGCATGAGTGCAGCACTGACTGTGCTCGCACAGAGCTGGATGCCATGCTGCTGCTGGCTTTGCTCCCTGGGATGGGTTTGCCTGCCCAGCTACTGCCACCATTACTAGCGCAGTGTCACGCGTAAAAGGGACGCATGGTGGGTCACCGCTACGCTACCCTGCCTTGGCATGGAGAGGGGTGCGCACCCATGGTGCTAAGGCTGAAGTCCTGAAGAGGAAGCCCGTATCCAGACTGCAAGAAAAGAGAACAGGAATGCAGAACTTACAAATAAATGGAAATTTCAAGGTACCAGACTGAATCCCTTAATTTCCCAGGCCAACAAAAGGACTAGGAAGGCTGTGGAGGGAGCATGCTTTTTCTTGGGGAAAGGGAAAGACCATTATGTCACCAGAATGTGCAGGAGGCCTCCAAGTGGGACCTCAGCCCCTTCTCCACTAAGAACTCGAGTGGCTTTCAGTCCTCAGCCAAACTTCAAAAATGGTATCAGTGCTCAGGCACTTCCATTCTCCTGAGGGAACAGGTATGAGCAGAGGTCACAGGAAATTATAGGTCCTCCTCTAAGGACAACATGAGTCCGTTCTACATGCAGCTCTGTCCTGCCCTCTGAGATCTGCTGGTGCAGGTCACAGGCATCCCCTTCCCACACAAGACATCCTACGGTGTATCCTGGGCCTGACAGATTCAGTAAATGTGCTAGCTGCTCTCCAGAGGTCCTTCCTTGCCCAGGCCTTTCCCACCTCTGCCTCACTCACAGCACAGTACTGTTGTGGTGTCTCCATCTGTAGGGATATTCCGATGTTGTCTGGACATAGTGCTGGGTGGCCCTGCCACAGCACAGGGGTTTGACCAGGTGACCTCCAGGTCTCTGCTAACCTCGGATATCCTTCTATTCTGTGAAACTGTCCTGTCTCTCCTCTCACACACTGAAGTTGCTAAAATGACTGGCAAATTGTTGGCCCTGAGGGCAAACCTCTGGAGTTCAGCTCCAGTGCGCCTAATCCAGATGGACTGATCCTTCCAAGGTGCCTTCATTGGCTCTGAGGCAAATGCTGACACGCAGAAGAAGACTACCCTTCAATGCATTCTGAAATATACCTACACCTAAGCTGCCATGGCACAAAAAGTTAACTAATTCTTGGTCCTTCATACCAGATCTGGGGTAATGGTTACCCTCAACCAAAGAAAAGTGTTTCTCTTGGCTTCTTCAACTGAAGCTGGTGGGTTAAATTTAAAAAAAAATACTTTTTGCACACCTCTGCTATAAACATGCATTCCCTATGAATGCGACTAAGGCCCTGAGGACCACATCCTGAAGGATTAGGTGCTGTTTCACTGGGAGGACTGCATCCCAGCACAGCTGACATCAGGAGCCATCCTCCTGCTCCCCCACTTACAGACAGCTGCCCTCTCACATTCTCTTAGACCAACTTTTTCTGCAGCTGTGTGGTGATGGAGGAAGATGAAACCTTTTTCAGCTGAAAGGCAACCAGTTTTTTGCTGGATTGTCTTACAACCATATCCTTTTCACAATCCAGTTCACTGCATGGCTACAGAAACACGTAACCTGTTACAAAGAAGTGGTTTGTGTGCAGAAAGACAGAGATTATGGGCTTTGGATGCAAGTGTGGCTTACTCAGCCTCTACTGAGCAGCAGCCTAAAAGCACAGTTGCAGCATGGATAGTAAGCAGCAGTGGAAAGGAAAAATCTCCTAAAGAAAGCAGTTATTGTCCAGTGGTAGCTTGGGCTCGTAGCCTTAACACACCTACTACCAGGGCAGGACAAGACTGCAAGGAGGCACATTCACCATGGCATCTCTAAGACTGGGCAAGGACACCCATTGTGCATTTACCACTGGATCACAAGTGGAACCATGAGAATCTGGCCCTTTGTGGTGTTGGTCAGAATAAGAACAGGGGGTGTAGGTGCATATATTATGTGAATTAAAGGTAAGTATTATAAAAAGAAACATACCTTGGAATTAAAGATAACATACTTTGGCTTACACGTATGTTCTGAGCTATTTGATAGGATAGATGATGTTGCATTTAGCCCTTGTCCATCACAGGGAATTTGAAACTTCTTGTAAATAACCTAGAATAAGAGCGGAAGATAGCTAATTGCTAAAATAACAGTAAAAAGCAAATTATAAGTAAAATATCAGTGGAATTGTGGGCATCCTGGCCTGTATCAGCAATAATGTGGCCAGCACGACTAGGGAAGTGATCATTTCCCTGTACTCAGCCCTGGTGAGGCTTTCCTTCGAGTGCTGTGTCCAGTTCTGGGCCCCTCACTGCTACAAGAAGGACACTGAAGAAGTGCTTGAGCAAGTCCAGAGGAGGGCAACAGAGCTGGTAAAGGGCCTAGAGTGAGTCACAAGAGGAGCTGCTGAGGAAGCTGGGGATGTTTAGCCTGGGGAAAAAGAGGCTGAGCAGGGACCTTATCACTCTCTACAACTGCCTGATAGGAGGCTGGAGCCAGGTGGAGCTCAGCCTCTTCTTCCAGGTAAAAGTGACATGATGAGAGGAAACAACCTTAAGTCGCACCAGGGGATGTTCAAATTGGACATTAGGAAATTTTTTTCATGGAAACGGTTGTAAAGCATTTGAAAGGCTGCCCAGGGAATTGGTGGAGTCACTATCCCTAAAAGCATTTTAAAAACACACAAGTGGATATTTCACTTAAGGACATAGTTTAATGCTGAACAAGATGCTGGCTTGACTGTTGGACTTGATGGTCTTAAAGGTCTTTTCCAGTCTTAACAGTTCTATGATTCTAAGTGACTCATCCAACAAAGAAAGAAAGCTGAACTTACCACTACCAGGAAAAATACCATGCAGCTTAATGAAAATCCACTGGTATAACCAAGGTATCCTAAAAGAAATTAAGAGGAAGTCTCATACAGAATAATTGTATTAGTCTTATCTTGGTTTTTACTACTTTTTGCTTCTTTGTGAAAAGTTCAAATGTATTAAACATTTAATATGTATTGTGAACTTCTGGGCAGGACAAAAGGATGCCCTGCTGGTGTGGGAGTCTCCCAAAGTCTTTCAAGTCTTGTTGCTTTTGGGCAAGCCTAAGCCTTGCTCTGACCTGTTCTGACTTCCTCAGAGTCACCTTTACATCAGTTTAACTAACTTTACTTTTAAAAGAGGCTGTGATAATTGAAAAAATACCTGAAAGTGTGCAATTGCAATCTGAATGTGACCCAGGTTCCCTGAGTCACGTCAGCTGAGTTTGGGTTTTCATCTCAAAAAGAAGATCTCAAATGGACTTTGGTGCCAAATGTTGTTACCAGCATTTTTTTAAAAGAACACACTATGTACTTACTGGCATTTCAGTGGATTCAAATACATGTGAAAATGCAATTCTCTGTACATATCTTACTTCAAAGTCCAACACTTCCCATTAACCTCACCAGTAAAAATTTTGATGCTGATAGAAAAATAACATTTTTTGTAATCTCACCATTTGTGAATTTGTTTTTATGGGTCACACATAAAATTGAATTACCTTATGAAATGAAGACCCTCTTAACTATAATTTTTAAAGTAAATTTCTACAATTGTATGGATAAAGCTGGTTTATACTGAGCTCAATTACTGTGACAATTTAGGCCTACTTGTTTCAAAATGCTCAGAACACAGATTATTTCTGGATCAGGGAGGCTGCTTAGATAACAATGAGAGCATATTTTTCTCATTATAGTTGAATTGTCAGTTTGTCTATCAGTGGCATGATGTCTGGGTTTCTTTTCTTGATTCTTGTGATGGCATTTTCATCTTACCTAAGTTCTTCAGGAGACATAAAGGGAGGATTATACAAAACGTCACCGCGACAACAAGAATCCGCCCATCCACGTACCATTCCCTGTATAAAACATTAAAAAACCCCCATACCATGAGCACATCTTAAACATTTTCTGGTTTTCCCCACTCAGTCATCCTCTTTGATTGCTATACTTACAGAACTCTTTGGTCCCCTTACCCTACAAGATCCTACAAAAGAAGAGAAGGGACCACATCTTGGCTTTGTAGACTCATTAAGTATCCATGGCACTGCTCTGACTCAAGTAGGGCAGATTTCCAGAGTCACCAAAGTATTACCCTACTGTGGAGATCAGAGCGTGGGTCTGAGAGGCAGAACCACCACCTCTGTAACCTGGTACCAGCCACCCACCCCGCCAGGACAAGGAAAGATCACGCAAAGGGCCGTAGAGCACAGTGGGGCTGGGGGCCACCACGAGTCATTTGCCAAACCACTCAGGCACGTGACCGGAGCAGCAAACCAGGCTCCAGCTGCTATGGCATGCACTAGCTAACCCAAGTCTGCATCTCCTCTACCAAAGTGCTTTGCATCCTACTGTAAAGAAAGGAAGAGGAGAAGGGACACTGTTAGTGATGTTCTGTATGAACTATTTCCATTGCTTGGTCCAGTATAGTAGGAAAGCCTGAAGAATGGAATATCTACCACCTTCTCCTACACTGCACCACACCATATAATCCAGTGCAAGGGATATTTACTAGTATACAAAAATGCCACCCCTCTACTAAAGTAGCTGGTAAATGCCAAGGAGTGATAAGGGGGAGAAATCTTAGTATTATATTCTGCAGTTGTCATATGCTAGTATCAAAGAATTTCACTCTGTGGACATTGTTTCAGGGGCAAAATCACGTAAAAGCCTGGGAACTCAGGGAAACACACAGTACCTTTAACTTGCATTGTTCCCAATATTTCAAGTGTTGCCTTACACTGTAAAATATTGGATTCTATGATAAGAGTTTTGTATACAACAAAATTCTTCATGAAAAGCTGATGTACAAAAAGGGCAACTAAAGCTTTCATTTCTTATCCTTCTTCTCCTTCCCAAATTTGTCTTGTCTTTTATTAACCCTCTGAGGGGTCATATTCCTGTGAAAATCTACTTTGACAAACCTAAAGGGTATCCAGTACTTCAGAGCTTTTGTAAACATACGCTTAAACTTTACTATACAATGTTAAATTCTACAGTCTAAGTACCAGAACTAATTCAACTTACGAAAAAGTTTCTTCTTTTCCCATTAGAAACTTTATGGCAGAAGGCAGCTCATTTTTGACTATGAAGAGATAGCTCAACATTGCTGGAGGAAGAAGAAGATAGTTTTAGAAAACAGGTGAAATACTTTGCGGAACAAGTACTGAGAAGCATCCTTAACCTTTTCCCACATCAGTGTCTGATGATAGAAGACACCAAACTATGACTGACTGTAAATTACTGATCACTCAGTAATGCAGTATGTTGGCTGCATGCAAAATGATAGCCACAACTATATTGAGAAGCATGAAGATCCCTGGATGTCATGGAGAGAAGGAACCTGACTTCTTTGTAGCTGTAAAATTGAGATATTCCTGAGCTTTGTTTTTCAATATTTCTTATTTCCTTTACCTCCAACATTCTGAAGAGATGTAGAACCAAAGACAATCATTTTCCCTGGGGCACCAAAGATCTGCTCGCCAAGCTTTTCATACACCATGCAGCCTGCATGAGAAGAAGAGGAGAAAGGTAACAAACACACTACTGAAAGCTGTTGAGTCTAAGCACTTACGACTCCTTTTCAGCCAAGCACACATCTGTGCAGCCAAACCTGCCCTTTGCAAGTAAACAGGGAGCTCTCTTGTAATTTCTAGGGCTGAAAATTAGGTAGGAATGTTTTCTTGACTTATACAAATGTTGTTGTTGGCTACCATTCAGTTCTGAAATGGAAGCTCTTAATGAGAGCATTACACCCCTTTAATGAGTCTGTCTATACCCCAAATGACATGTTAAGTCCCGGTATCCTCATCCCAGTAAGATTAAGTTTTGCACGTGCAATGAGAGTAATGTAGAAAGGCTCCTCTCCAGAAAAAACCTGGCACTGCAGGATGCACAAGTCAGCCCTGGCAGCCTGGACACACACTACTGCCATTCTTCAGTTCTGCTTGCCTTGACTGAATGATCAGATGAGGACAGTCACCGGTTCAGAGGATCATTTATGGCTTCTAAAGACAAAGCCTTAACTTGTGAATTCTCAGTGTCATATGTTTTTGGTAAAGCAGGCAAAGGTGTAAAATATAACTAAAATTTCTTAACAAATATCTGTCAGGCTTGTGAAACACCTCTATTAATTGGTTTGTGTTTATGTTAAATGTTTTTTTACTTGGCTGTGATGTAGGCTGATAAAAAGACTGGGCGTTGTGAAGATGGTGAGATACATAGGAACAGAAAGAGAAATATTGAAGATGTTACACTGGGCAGATGATTTTTAAAATGTATCCCATTATCTGTTTTCCTCTATATTACCTTACAGCTGACATAACTGCTTTAAAGTTTGTGTAAAAAGTAAGTTTGAGCTTAAATGTACCAGCAACATAGAAAACAGGATTTCGATTTTGGGAAGTAATGGGGCACAAATGTATCCACATTGAGGCACCTGTACCTAGTTTAAATAGGCAGCTGCTGACATTATATGTGCTATAACAGTAATCATGTGTGTCCAAATTGCATATTTAAATATTACAGTATTCTTTTGCACAGATTATTTTTAAAATATGGCTTTAGACATTGTTAACAAGGAAAGAGGCTCTTGGCCTTCAGAGCACATTGTCATTTGACATAATACTGTAGGCAACTTCTAATTTCTGTGTTTAGATAGAGTATCTGTGTTACAGTTACACTTCCCTCTGTGAAGGAACTGTTCCCTTTTATTTTATTCTAAGAAAACTCCACCACAAAGATTATCAGGAGTTTCACACTAACCACTAAGGACAAACTGTATTTCCAGGTAAGCTTCACCATAGGCAAAGATTCATTATATTTCATTTGCAATTTGATTTGTAAAGCAAAGAAACTTAACACTTCCAGGCAGCAGAATTCATTCTTTGTCATAAGTTTTTCTCTTTACAGTGATGCTGTTCTCCATTGCCATGCCATAAATTTTTCAAATTCTTGTTAATTCTAGGCTTCTGACCCAAAGTGTGCCAGGCCTTCCTATTGTGTCAGCAAAGTGATAGAAACTCCATCTTACACAAAGCACCTGGCCTCATTTGAAGACTTGTCACCTCTTGATTTTTACATTCTACTGTCTATGTAGAATGGTCTAACATCTTAAATTACCTGTTTCCTTTGAACACACCAACAGCAGATGTATTGAATAAATAGACAGCAGTGTGACCGAAACCAAAAGCAGCCTAAAAGAGAATGGAAAAGAAAGTTCACCATACGAATGAGGTCTGACATTGCAATATTTCATGTCAGGCCATGTTCCTACTGACTCTCAGATAATTTTGTATTCTTCTGACAATGCAAAAAGCCCTAAAATAAATGTGATTCACATCCTGCTTGCTGTTCCACCATGGAGTTAGAAAACTCTGCATGTAGAGGGATACAACCAAAACTTAGCAGAGCACAGCCTCTTAGTGAGTTACACCTCCCCACATTGAAAAAGCAAGAATAACGATATTTTATCAGACAGGAATGAAGATTTTTCAGAGCACGGACAAGCCAGATATGTCACTCAAAATTCATTCTAAGGCTTTTTTTCTGGAAGTGGAGTGAAAATTTGCAGGAGAGTCCTGTATTTTAGGACTTTGGCTACCAATGGTAGCATCTTTTCCCAGGACATGTTTCATATGATACCAAAGGGGTGCCCAAATGGCTTTTTATGTGCCTCACAGTGACCAAGGACAACGAAGTTGTGCAGAGTTAAGGCTTGACCGGCTTCCCTTGGGAATAAAGGCTGTAACCAAAGGCTTGTACTTCATCCAGGTAGGGATTCATGTTCCCTCACTGGTGTCAGTCCTGGTCTGACATGATCCATAATTTAACTTCACACAGAAGAATTGCAGGAAGTAATGACCAAACTGTTTGTGTAGGGAACTTGATGGCACAAATTATAATCAGTCAGTGCCGGGGGCCAAGTGCATAAAAGCACATTTTCTCATTGCTCAATGTCTTTAATCCAAGCACTATGTGTGTCTTCCTCTCCAACGCTCTGACACACAAAGACCTGATGATGTTTTCATGATGTGTGCGAAGAGCATTCAGACAATCTGTTGGCAATTCCTCCCTTTATTATGACAACTACCCTCCCGACACTGAGAAAAACAAGGCTAAAATTCAAGAGAAAACAAACTGCTGCCATAGATAGGCAGCAACACATATTTTTCATAGGAATACATAGAAAGAACAGAGTGACAAGCCTCCTCCCCCCACTTTTTTATTAGTTTAGACTGGAAATACTTTAGTGCCAAATAATGACTGACTAGTTTCTTGGGGCCAGAGGAGCAGGGAGGAACATAAAGAGGTGATACGAGGAACTGTCCTTTTGCCAGCAAAGAATGATGGTTGACAATAACAACACACTCTTTGTACAGCCCTAAGGGTGTTTCTCCTTGAGAAGGTGGAGAAGGGAAGAAAGACTATACTGGCTGAGGTCACTCTGGTCCATTTTTTATGGATTTGCTAAGTCCTGCTCCTGCCCGTGTTCCCTGCCGAGCCGTTCCGCCCCTGTCTGCCTACAGACACGATGCTCAGCTCCAGTGCTCAGCAGCTGGGGTTGACTCACTCCCAGCCCCAAATGGCTACAACTCTGCATGCCAGCATCCAGTCTGTCTTGATATTAAAAGCTTCTGTTTTTCAGGCACTGAGCTCATGGAGCCTTTGCAGTGGTAAAAATAACACTCCCAAGCAGCCAGGTATTTATCTGATCTGTTGTCCTTAGCTCCCCATGGGGTTCCTACAGACACTTGGCATTTTCATTAGTGTCGATGAAAAACTTGTTTGTGCTACGACTGTGGTATGGACAGGAATATTCGTGCCAGAACCACCCCTTGGAAAGGAATGAAAATGTCCATGCCACTCGCTCTGCGCAAATTCAAAACAGAAGCAGGGGAGCTTGCACTGCAGTCCCAAAAACACTCCCCTAAGTTTTTTTTTGGTCTGCTTTCAAAGAAGTGCTAGTAGCTACGGAAGGCAACAGCAGATGCAAAAGTTACCTTCTCCCAAAAGAATAAACAGTTAGGCCAGGAGACTGATAATACAGTGTTGGGAAGAACAAAGTACTTCTGTGATGCTACTGCTGTCTTCTCCCAGATGCCACATTTACCAGGTAAACTGAAACCTGTGCTGTCCTTCCTGTCTGTGAAGTCCCAGGCTTTGGGGCCAGAAGACCTGTGGGGCTTACACAGTCACAAGAATTACTTCACTGAGCAGTTCTGAACCGTCAAAAGGTGCAGAGGATGGAAGAGCACAGGGTTTGCTCTTGTACAGCCTCCCTGTGGGCTGGTCTCCAGCCTGCCCTAAAACACTGCAGGAGTTACACTGTGGCTTCCCGACCCCTTCCAGACACACCCAGCACAAGTGGCTGCAGTGTGAAACTTCACCTGAAGCCTCATACTATTCCTAATCTAACAAAGCCCTCTGCTTCAGCAAGATTTTTCAGATCACATGCAGTGCTGGGTTAAATGCAAGTTGAAAACACCTTGTGTTTGGCCAGCCCATATTTCTCTGCAACACGATCCATCACTTTGGTCCTGGCTCTCCAGGATGAAACCACAAGCAGCAACAACTGCTCCTGCCATCCCCAGGTAGTCCAGCTCATCTCTAACTTCCCAAACTTTTTGTGTTATCTTTCTACAGAAAAGTTTTCTCTCCTTTTGCATACTGGAAATGATGCTCTCTTTTTGGTCTAGGCTGTAGTTAGCAATAACACTGGGATTAAGTTCCTCTGAGTTCCTACCTTCAGTAATTTTGCCTAGAAAGTATAATGCTTTGTTATGGCGCTGTTAAGCAAATAAGATGTGTCATTGCCATGTTTATTTTGCACATCTTATGCTTTAGGATATTGCATCTGAATTGATCCAGATGTTCATGGCCGTGCACACTTCCCACTGCAGGAGCCCAAAAGTTCCCACTGAAAGGAGCCCTTTCAAAAGTTGTGAAAGTGGAAATCAGGCTGGGTCTGCTTTGTTAGTGCTGAAAATGCTCCCTTAATTTTTCTGTATCTGCAGAATTTTCAGGGATGGTGCATGCCAATACTGGATAAAGCAACCTAGAACCTTTCCAGAATTGTGCTACTCAAAAGGAGTGAACTTAAGATCTTTCTCATCTGCAAAAAGCAGTGAAAGTACTGTTATGACTCTAATCACCTGCAAAGCAGAAATGATCAACCTGTGACAGTGACAGCAGAACTATACATTTATGGGAAAAATGAACTGAATTAGAGTGTAAGAAAAAATCTATCACTAATGGATTAGGTTTAATGCTGAGATTATGGTAGGAGAGCAGAACATTTAAAGCAGTTCAACTCTCAAGCCTAACTACAGACACCATGTTAGGATCCTGCATCTTCAGGCTTCAAAGAGGGCAGCTCTACTAGCCTGCTCAGTTAGGTGCTGCTAACTTACTTCCTTTGATCTCAGCTGGCTGCTCTACCTCATCTAAAGGCATCATAAAGCTAACAAAAACTATTATCCGCTTTTAAATACACACAGTTAATTCTATACAGAACAATGCAGTCATTTACTGAATGAGATCACCACACTCATGTTTGGCAGTTTTTTGTACAATGTGTTGGTACAGATTTACACACTTGCTACTTGGGTTGAGCTCAGTCACCAACACACCTTGCTAGAAGTTCCTCTGGTGTTTACATCTCCTGTCTGACCTACATCACTTAAAAGAAACTGCATTTTTACATCCTTTAGAACAAATACATGTCACTTAACTCTCATAAAAACTGCTGAAAGAATGAGAAGAGGATGGGATTATAAAAAACTAAAGCAGTAAGGAGAAATTGAGGCTGCTTCTTTGCTGCGAGCCTATAATCACAGAAGAGGTGACAAGGCTGAAAAGATATAACTCCTTTTTCTCTCCTTATAGTGATGCCTTTTCAGGAATACCCAAAAACAGAGGCCTAAGGCATCAACAGCAGTTATTGCAACCACCAGTTTGTACTCTCAGAGATGGAGCATGGGTGGAATATTACATACAGGTTAGAATACTGGGTAAAAAAAGCAGCAAAAATAAAATAAACACTGTCACTCTGCTAATGAAAGATGTAAATTACAGTCCAGCCTACCTTAGTGACAACACAATAACAAGATATTCTATGAACTTAAAGTAAATGGATTAACTCCTAGATTTTACCCAACTACAGCAAACTGTAAGCTAGCAGCATGGATCTAGCTATCCTGGCACAAAACTCCAGAGCAGATGGCCATATGTACCACTTCGGCCATCTACTCTGCTTTATACAGGGCTCAAATGATGTATTTCTCAAAATCCTAAGAAATGACAAAAGCTCTATATTTTTAGATTTGACATTCAAGAAATGACATCTCTTCAGGAAAATCTGTAAACTGAATAACTATGTTGAATAGTTCTCAAATATTGTAAATTATTGTATTTCTTCCCTCAATGAACATTTATCATTGAAATCTGCACACAATTCCCAACTGATTTCTTAACAATCACTTTTCAAAATGAAACATCTCATAGTGAGATCCAGAATAACACTGTCTTAGTCATTCAATGGCACTGTTTCATTTTTAAACTACTGAATTCTCCTTTATAAAAAGCCTCTTTTTTTTTTTTTTCTGGAGTTAAGTAGTCTACCTCAGTCCTTTTATATACTAAAATCTTGGTTGTATGTATGTTGGCTTTCAAGGACTCTAACTGAAGAAACTGTGGGAGTGAGATGAAAATATTATATGTAACATATAAAGGAATGTAAATATTATTGTTTTAAAAAAAGTGTTTATTGCACCATGTTTTGAAGAAAGCTCTGGAGATCCTGTGACACAAGTAAGAACTAGGTACTAACCCACTGCAACTATTACTACTAAATATTTTAGATGTCTATGTAGCTTGCAGAGCACAGGAAAAGGTCTAGGTCTAGGTCCCTGTCTAGGTCCATAGTAAGTAGCATGGACTTAATTTTCTCCAGCACTACAAGCAGTAGCTTTTTCTGCAAAAACATTTGACTGAAAAAAAAGTCTGAAACTTGTAGCTAATATTTTCAGGCTTGAATGCTGTAATGGACTATAAATCCCTCCACTTGCTGGCAGTGCACACATTCTTTAAACACAGTGAAATTCCACAGAGATCAGCTACTCACCACATGAATACTTACAGAAAAAGGAGAATTCCTGTGTTGGCCAAGGCAAAAGCAAGACCCAAAATCCCACTGCCCATAATTGCATTGCTAAGGTTGAAGACGGACATTCCCAGTGAAGTAGTTCCTGGGATCTGGAGAAATAAAGACAGATGTCTCAGCAACAGCTTGGAACAGAGTAGGGAAATTCACCTTTACCTCAAACCCCGTGTTTTGTGATGTATCAGACCTAAGTAACTACTGCTATGGAAACAGCTTAATAAAAATTGTTTGAAAGAGGAGAAAGCATTGCTGAACTCTGTCACAGCTACGCTGGTCACTGCTCAATAGATTTTGTAAACTAACCTAAATGGTATAGGCAACACACAGCTCATACTGCACTTTCAGTTTTAAACCCCAGCTTCTACTACACCTGAGAAACATCCTAAGTGTGTAATTTATATATGGTAAAGCCATAAAGAACCACCACAACTTCCTGCCCAACAGAGGCCAAAGGGATTCCCTTGCCTCAACCCAACCAATATGATTGGGGGTTTTGTTTTGGGGTTTTATTTAAGTGCTGATCCCAGGCAGTTCCTACTGGAAAATGAATTCAGCTACAGTTGTATGTGCCCAGCACTTTTGAAAACAATGTCTAAAAGCCTTTCATATACACAAAATGCAGTTCATTTTGACAGGGAACAGAGCAGTGAGACTTACATATTCATCGCATTTCTTCTTCTCAAGGTGGCTGTTTGTGAGACTTCTTCTGCTTTCTCGATCCGAAATAAACTTGCTGAAAGAAGTCAGAGGATTTATTTCCAGCAAGTGCTTAGAAAATATGAACACATTCATTCCATAAGCAGCATGTGATTACAAAATACACAATATATAAAAACTGTATGTGAAAAGAGGTCAAACTCCTAACTGTTCAATGAGCCAGATTATGCCTCACTGATGCAGTGTACATTGGGCATCAATAAAGGTAACATCAGTACATGACCAGAATAAATGCGTATATATACAAAATATACGTATATATAAAATGGTCTTTTAGGCTATTTAGGAAAGAACCAGAACCAATTTCGTGGATGGGAAAGTAATCTGTTTGCATAGAAGGTAAGAGGAGATAATTCTCCAGGGAGCTGCAGAGGCACACGTGACCAGTACCCCCCTGATCCCACCCCCTGCATGTGGGGTGAGCGTAACTAACACCACTCCACAAGGCAAGCAGCCATTCTCTGTGGCTGAGTCAGTTGTACTTAATCCTTTCCCACATTATCATGCCCTGAGGTCCTGAGAAGCAAGTACAAGAAGAAACCAAACAGACTTCTTCTTCCCCTCCCTATTGACCTCGAGACTCCTGGGCACCAGCTCAATTACTTCCTGCCTTGCCAGGCTGGAAGGTGCCAGGAACATGGCCCACCAGGCAGTGGTGATGACCCCTCCACAGAAGAGGAAAGCATAACAGCATCTTGGGCACTGACTATAAAATCAAGCAGTTACAAGTCCTAAGTGGGGAACTTGGTACTGCAGTTGCCACTAACTCTCTGTCCTCCGCATCCTCCAAGGATTGTGGGAGTGGCTTATATTCTTTTACATGATTTCTGAATCAAGATCATGATTCTATACTGACACAACAAGCCATAGATTAAATCTGACCCCATCTGCTGAGGATCCATGTGACTAGAAATTGTAAGTCAAATTGTACTATCAATTCTTTATTATGCTACTTATAGATTTTACTGCATTGGTTCTGCTTGTTGAAATCCTGTGCCATTCTAATCATAAAATCTGTGCTACAGTAGTCATAACCCTGTCAAAAAAACCCCTTTAATTGTAACTATGAATTAGTGCCATCATCATTCTGCCAAGGATCTCTAAAAGATTTCACCTGTCCCCTCACTGTCAGGGGGCACTGCAAAAACCTGCATTGCCACTAAAACCTTAAATTGCCACATAGGATTGGTATGACTGGAGTTAAGAGGAGGAAGATGTGACTCACATGCCAGTGCTGGCTAGACAATCCTGAAACAGGCAACTTGCTCTGTTGGTACACAGTTCTGGGCTACTGGATTTTCATGAAAATACCTTTCAAAACTCAATGCTGGATTCATCATCCTGCAAAATGAAACACTTCTGTGCAGGGAAACATAGAATAAACAGCTTTTCTTTCTCTTTACCCTTTACTTGTTCTGTGTCCTTGATGTATCCACATTTAGGAACTTACTGTCCCCCTGTGGCAATGTTGGCATCCTTGAGATTTATTACACTTTTGATTTGGATGAGCTGTTATTTTCTCACAGATCTTCTCTTCAGCAAACATTTTAGTTTGTATAAAGCATTCTTTCAGCTTTTCATCTTTTGAAGGTTTATGCACAATTAAGTCCCTGGCATCTTTGCTAATCCACAGATGGTTCTTAGCCTGCACTGGTTAATGCTTCAGCCATCGTACACGTCACATACCTAACCAGGGGCTGTCACCAAGTGTCAGAGCACATTTTAGCTCTAGCTACATTAAGCTGGCTCTTCTTAAATTGAAACAGACAATCAACACTGAACACAAACAGCAGCACTGCTGGTCCTTTCCCACAGTGGGAAACATCTACTGGCCAGAGATGTATAGTTCAAACTGTGACTCAAGACTTTGCATCATCTCAGTACATCCAGCAGTATTCAGGCTGGTAATAAATCCATGAACTTGTAAAGACAGAGCTCGAGCAAACTTCCCCATTGCCCCAGCTGTGGCCTAATTACTAGTGATATGTATGCTAGCACAGCTTCTAAGGCTATGCCAAAATCATGCAGCTATAATGCTGCTTACTTGCTTCCACAGCTGACACACTGGGCCTTGTGTCTTTGACATTTTGTGTTTATGCCTTAAATCTGGGCATAGATAGTAAAATTTACGTAGTATTTTAGCTGGACTTTTTGCAGTTTTGACTCCTGCCTATTGGTCTGCTTTGATTTCCTTTATATCAATAAAAAAGAACTATAGGCTTCTCCTGTATTTTTTAAATACTAACTTCAGCAACTAATTTGCTGCAAAATATAGATGTGATGTCAGATTTACCAGCCCTAACACAGTTGGAATAGATGGCTGAACCTCCCCCACCGTTTTATGAAGTGAAAAGCAACTACTTCTAAGATAGACTGATCTGAAATTAGCTTTCCAAAGCTCACCTTCTAGGTATTCCATCCTCATGGAATAAAATCTCAGCCTGATTCAGAGCATGTGCTTTTTCTCTTTCATGTCTGTTTAAAGCTCATCTCTTGAACGCAGGCAGCAGAGTGTGAATGGTTTGAAAAAGACATTCGAGCTCTCTCTCGAAACACCCTGCAGGCAATTTGTACAGGCAGGAGCACAGAGAAAAGTTTTGTCTCTTTTGGATTTGTAACTGCTGCTGGGAACATCTGTGGACTTTGCCTTCTTCTGTCATTTATGGAGATCATGTGTCATTTTATATTTCGTCAAGAGTTATGATAGAAGTCACTAGTTTGCTCCCCCCAGTTCTGCCTATCCCCCTGCAGCCAGTTCCCCCTTAATAATTACAAAAATAACAATTTGTAGATACTATTATTATTGCCTTCTGGTATTAAAGTTCCATGAAAATTATTGTTAAAAAACTAATACACGATAAAGACAACACTTGAGTAACATTGCTTGAATATAAAAGTGGCCACGGGACTTTCCATTAGAATACTTCTGACAGAACAAACAGCTTCTGCAAAGCTGGTATCTTTCATGGCCAACAAACATGTTATTTCCTTCTGGATGGGACTTTGAGACAACTAGTCTGATTTGATAAATTGATCCAAAGTACCTTCTTCTGAGTTAGTTCTAGAGTGAAAATGGAGTGGGCTTGTTGCCCAGCTGGGCTCCTCATCCATCCTGCATTTCCCATGTCACACTGCACTTTTCTCCATTTATGCTGGGTGATGTGTACAGGAGGGCAGTCAGACATGGGAATGTGGGTACTGGGATCCCAAACCATCAGGTACATAGCACCGAGCCCAGCTTTCTTATGGGGGACTTCCCAGCCCCTGCCTCCCAGCCCAGGATGACTTGCCCAGCCAGCTCAGCAGCAATGCAGTACAGGTGGATGTGGGCTCTGCCTGTGCTGCATTTGCTGTTGCAGGCAACTTAACCTGCAAGTCCAGAGGAGAGGTCTGCCTTGGGACAACACTTGGTGCAGCCATACCATATGACAGACAAGTTTTCCATAAATGAAAAATATTACTGATCCTAAATGAAATAGAAAAAAGAAAAAAAAATAGGGTAGAAGGTAATCAATGAATTCAGCAAAAATTGTATCAAGTTATTGCTTTATATAAACATTCTTTTTTCATTTCAGGGTGGGTTTTTTTCTCCTAGAGCATATGAAAGGAAACATATGTTGGAATACAGGAATTTCTAGTTAAACTGTGCCATGCATCTGCTCTGCTGCTTAATAGACATGCCTAGAAAACAAGCCATTCATTGTCAGAGAATGTTGTATTTTTGACCTTTACGAATATGACACAAATTAAGTGAAACGCCTGTTTACGTTGGCCTCTCCCAGCCCTCCCAAGGATCAGAGGCCACTGTGAGAGGTGCTGTGGCAATGCACTGTAGGACTGTCTGTGCCATCAAAGCCTTGAGACTCCCTGACAAGCATGAAATCCATTTGCACTGTTGTCTTCATTTTAAATGCTTTACCCACCACTGAAAGACATAACCTGTTCTTATATATTTCTGCTTTCCTGTTGTGTTTTCTGTATAACAGCTAAGTGTGAACACACTATACAGACTTTTCAGATATATTAATGAAATACCCTGGCCAAGATACAATCAGCTCATCCTTGTGATGCATGAAGCCTCATAGCTGGCCAGGAAAGAATATCTTAATCTAATTATTTTCCTGGTTTGATTTAGTGCAAAATAGAAACTTAGCCTTATTGATAAAGTGGTTTAGAAAGGATGATGTTTAACTATGGTTTCCAAATTTAATTTATTTAAGGACTTCAATAAGAAATGTTTCATTAAGGTGATACCCCCAAGCTAACCACTTTGGCTAAGCAGAGTTAGCCAAAAATCATTTAGCCATCTCAGATACGTTTAAACATAATTAAATTAAAATGGTATTTTACAATGCCTTAAAAACTTGTTAGGGAAAGCTAGTTTTGCCAAGATGACAGAACTTTATCCTTAGGCAGCTTCTTAAACTGCATGCTAACTTGAGCAGTGGCAAAGATTTCCAGGGCAGGCATGAACAAGAAATGCAGAGGAAAGCTTGATCTGACTTACACTACAAAACTTGGACCAGAACTTAGCATACCTACTAACAACCTTGTTAACAAAGGGTGCTGATAACTTACTGGCAGCTGTAAACCAAGACAGGCATTCAGACATCAGCTTCCTGAGAGCATTGTCATAGTTATAGTTAAGGGGCAAAGTTATCTAAATACTGATTTACAATTATGTGCAGAGATGGCAAAGATTTATAGCCAGGAGACATAGTTAAAAGTCACAAAATCCACGTCTGGGTTTCATGCAAATCTCTGAATTGACATTTTCAGAAGACATTCCCATTCAACATCTGCATACAAAAAAAAACCCCTCTTAGTACAGCCTCTTCAAATCAACATCCCCTCCCTACATATAACTATATATTTAGGCACAGAAAAGGCTGGAAAGCCAAAGGAACATCTAGAATTCTTTTCCAAGATAACGAAACATTTGGAGTTTACAGCCAGATTTGGAATCAGCTTGAGCCTGGTGTACCATCTCCAAAAGACCCCTGAAAAGTTGCTCTACACTGAGCTTGAAAAACTACATGCTGAGAGAAAAAAATTTCAAAATTAATTACAGAGTGCAAAATCAAACAGGTTGAAACAACAAAAAAGTAAGTTAGTTGAAAATTACAGATCTAATCTAAAGCTCAAGTGAAATCAACAGAAAAAGTCCCGCTGGATTTTGATGGACTTGGGCATTTTACAAGGCCTTGTATCACGTGCCAGGCAGCACAAAATGTGTTGTTCCCTATGCCTGATAACCTCTTACTCCATGGAAAAAAGGTGTTTGCCAAAACAGTTACAGAAAGGGACTAACCACATCCTTTCAGGATGCGTTCAGCACGGGTGCAGAGCAGGATATGCCTGCCTGCTCATCAGATGGCGTGGAGGTGCTTGCACAGGGCAGCAGCTGTGGGTGGCTCAGTGACAGCCTCAGCCCCAGGGCATGCTGGCAGGGCTGCACTGGTGCCAACGTGCTGCTGCACTGGAAGCTGTGGTCAGTGTGAGCTGCCTTGAAACTCTTGGTTTGGACACGGAGGGGAACGTGAACAAACTGGGATATACAGGGCAATACAGTCATGCATGGGATGCAAGTAGCTGTCCCATGAGTGCCTGGGCAGAGGGCTAAGAGAACCATAACAAGCTATATCCTACAGCCAAATGACAGATCCTCCTTCTGCAGAGGAAGCAAGTTCTCAGAAAGGAACAGAAAATTGTAGAATATGTTAATCTGCCCTAAGAGCCAGAACAGCAATCAGAAATTATGCCTCTGAGTTTCTGACTCTCTTTCCTCACTCCACTTTTCTTCTTCCTTTTGCAAGCAGTCTGGATCCAACCCAGATCTTGCCACGCTTACTATGCCCTAACTCCACAAAGCACATTGTGACCACAGAGGACCAGGCACATACAGCACGCTCCTTCCCCACCCTCCACAAACATTCACTGACAATGAAGCGCCAGCAGGGTTTTTCCCCATAACAGTTACTGATGGCATCAGCCAAAGTGCTGGGGAGGCACAGCCAGCCCGGTGTAGCCACTCCTTGTCTCAAGGATATAAATCCTCTAGAGGCTCCAAGGAGTGAATTTACCACTGTCAGCCCCTAAGCTCCTCTCCTTACAACATGAACCAGCAGGAAAGCAAGCAGGTTCATACTGGAACTGTTTTGTTTTGGCAAAGTCGGAGGGGTTTTTGTCTTTCTCTTGC
>WAAG01048530.1:22944-32990 GCA_013390105.1 Tichodroma muraria | reverse complement strand
TTTTTTTTTTTTTTTTCTCTTACAGAAGTGGTTTGTGTTTCGTTCTGGCACTTTCCTTCAAAGCAGTTGCATCAGAAAATTCCTGACCGACTCTAATCTTCATCGGCGCAGCTGCGCTGCGGTCACAGCACCGCCCGCCCTGCTGGTGTTGGCCCCAGGACTTCCCCGGGGCTGGCGGTGGGGACAGGCTGACACTCTCCTGCCCCCCACTGCCACCAGCCCGGCCCCCCTGCTCTGTCCCACAGTGCGGCTGGCTGGTTTTGCTACCTGAATGGTGTGAACAATGCCGGGTGCTTATTCCCAAACCTGTCACCAAGATCCTTGTCCACCCACGCAGTGGCGAGTCCCACAACTGACTCTAACCTCTTGGGAAGAAACAGCTCTGAATTTTGTTTTAACACTAGGAAGTGAGTTTCTCATGTAGCTGGAGAGGATGCTGCCAACGGGAAGAAAGAAGATTTTAAAGATCATAAAATAGGTGATGGCAGCCCCGCAGAAGGGAGCAGAATGATGTGCCCATACAGGCTTCTTGGCAGGGCTGGATCCCTATGCAGGCACTGACTGGCCCCGTGCTCCACCTCGGTGTGCAATATTTGAACAGGAAGTTTGATCAAAACAGAGCTTCCTATTTTACAGCTCACAAAATACAAACAGGGTCTGTCAGCAGGTCTTTGCTATAAACTGGATGGCTCAGCACCTGTTGGAGGCTGGCGGGAAGGGCTGGAGAACTGCTCTCCGGTGGAAAAAGCAGCTCTTCAGAAATGACTGTAAGCTTATAGAAAAAGCCAGCAGCCTAATAATGGTATCAATAATAATTGTAACTAATAATTTTCACCAATATTGATGCATTTTTGAAACTTGATCTGAGTTAGGTGTAAGACTGTTTTACCATTTTCTTGCCACCTCTGCCTCAAGGGAGCAAACCGCTGCCCAGTTTATCTTGCCAAATTGCAAATACAGACTGGAACTACGTTTGCTGCCAACCACACCAGCTGTAACTCCCCAGAAGCTTGGATACATGGAGGTGGCCAGACAAGTTAAAATTGTAATATCAGATATCAATGGTCAACTAAGAGACTTCCCCAAAATTATGTCATCATATTGTTATTGCTTCTTTGCTGTGTGCAAGCAGACATCTAAAAATTTTGGCTTTTTGCTGCATTATATGTTTGTGACTTCTATTAGACTAATTTGAAAGATTTTAAGTGATGAATAAATTGCCACTCTGTTTGCTTTATCTGCTATTGCAGCCTATGCCCAACAGATGTTACGTATGAAATTCAAATTACATCTTCAAATGGAGCATGACTTGGTAATGAATAATTCAAGACATATACTGAAAATTAGAATGCTGCTTTTAAGCAGTGTTTCTTAGCAGAGGCAACCGTCAGTGGAAAAATACTCACCTATTTATCTGGCCATTTTCCACCTCTGTGAAATCATTTGAATCATTGCTGATGTTATCATCTTCAGGGACAGTCATATTCTGCAATTCAGTCAGTTCTAATCCAGCCTTGAAAGGCATGCTGGGTGAGGAACTGTGCCTATCCAAGTGGTTCTTCAAACACTACTGTTTGGTTGGTATCTCGTGGGTAAACTGCAGCCACAATGTCAGCAACCTAAATAAAAGAAAAAAGTCCAAGATGTATACTGCAAACAGCAGGCAATATCACCAGGAGAAACCAGTAAAACCTGCACAGGAGGGACATCCACACCAACCAATTTTGTACTGTTCGATGGACCTCAGGTTATGACCTAAATACATTGCAGAACAGTAGTAATGTTTTATGTCTTAATGAAACCAACCTCACTAACCTTATAAATTTGCCCTGTCCTGTAATCAATTGCTGAAGACAGTATTTTTTTTTTAACTTGTGAGCAAACGAAGCCTACGAAAAACGTAGCCTTTTTTCAAGAAAAAAGGTTAATTTCCTACAAATTAAGGAATAAAAAATATTTGCTTGTCCAAGTCCTAATTCAATATCTGGTGTTTGTCTTCTGTATGTTCCCCATTTTTACTTAAAAAAATAAAAATACATGTCCATGCTGATGCTAAGTGGGATAGAAAGAGGGATAGAGTTAACCCAGTATCTGTTCTACTAATATATGTATTCTAATCTGTTAAGGACTTTTAGGAAAGCAGAAGTGCAGTGGATGCTTTGTTTAAGTTTTTGGATGGTTAAACTTGTTATGAACAAGGAGAGAAACAGAAAAAACCTAAATCCCTAAGCTCATGTATCACAGAAAGAAAGAGCCATGTATACCTTGAGCCAAGCAGTTATTATCTAGAGATCAGGGGATCTCTCCTCTGATAGATGTGCTCCATAAGAGCACAGAGAATAACACCAAAGGCAGATCAGAGAAGTCTGCTGCAGAGACATACTTCCTCATTAGCAATGCAAATCCACTGAAAGACCAATATTTTCCGGAGTCCAACCACTCTCGTCTGAGCTACAACTCCAGCGTGGTAGTGAGGCAACAGCCTGTTACTCACAAACAAGCTCTTGCACCACAACTCTCTCAATTCCCATTTTGTGAATGAATTTCCTGCAGTATTGCCAAACAACTATTCAGCCTGGGGTACGTGGTGAACCCTCAGATACCAGATTAATTTGGGGATATTTTTAAATTCTCAGGGCTACCTCAAAACCATCAAACTGCCTGCATGCAACAAAAGAGGCATGAGCCTCCCAGGCTCTTGCAGGGCGAGACAAGAGGATGCAGTTCACTTGTTCAGTTATGACATCTGCCTGTTTCAAATTAAGTTTACTGAAGTCAGTACTTCTGTTTTATACCACATCCCCACCACGCAGAAGACGGCTTTGCAAACGAGCAGCTTTTTCCCTGTAAATACTTTCTCAGAAATGCCATTTTAAAGTTTACACGTGCTATTAACAATTCCTCAAGAGCACACCCTGTCCAAACTTCAGGTGCCAAGTTTAAAGGCTAGCCTCGAGGCTGACAGCAGGGCAGGATCCCTTCTCTTCAACTGAAGGAGCAGCTAAGCATGCGATTATGGTGGCAAACACCACCTGGTGCAAGGGTGGAGTTTCGGGAGTGAAGCTGGGTACTTTTCAACTCCTCTGCAAAAGAGATTTCCACTACAGATACCAGGAGAAAACTGCTCAGATATTAAAATGTTGGCACAATAAAATATTAAAAAAAAATAAAATTATTTAGGCTGCTGATAAATAAATGCAGACTGGCAAGCAGAGGGTGGTTTTAGCATTCTGGAACAGTCTTCCCAGAGGCTGCAGGGATAAAATAACCTACCTATTTTGGAAGAGAAGCACAATCTTTTTATAAAAGGATAAAGCCACAGGGGACGGTGACTGCTGAGGTGGCAAGGACCAAGCCCACTGAATTCTGAAGTTTCTTGAGATCATGAGTTCCTAAAATAAACAATTTCTTAAGAGACCTGGCAACCTCTGTACCAGGATCTGTGTCCCCTGGCATTTTAAAGCCTGTATAAAGGTTCATCTGAGATTCAAGCAGAGAAGCTTTTCCTTTGGGCACCGTTTTGCATCATGAAGCCCAGGAGGATTTTCAGAACTGCCTTGACATTGCCTGTGCTTAATAAATTCCCCATGAAGTGTTTCAAAAGCAGGTGCTGAAATTAGCAGCGGTGTGAGGTAAGCAGCGCACTGGAGAGCCGGCTGCACAGCTCACTGATGTTCTGCCCCTCTGTCACTGAAACACTACAGGACCAGACTGGCAGGAACAGAGCTCCCTGCTTTACACCCAAGGAATCTTGGCAGCACAGAAGTGACAAGATTTGTCAGTTTCAACCAAAACCCTGCTTCTACAGAAACTAATTGAATGAAGACTTTTCACAAGGGCATGCAGTGATAGGACAAGGGGGGATGGCTTTAGACTGGAAAAGGACAGGTTTAGGTTAGATATTAGGAAGAAATTCTTTAGTGTGAGGGTAGTGAGGCACTGTAACAGGTTGCCCAGAGAAGCTGTGGATGCCCCATTTCTGGAACTGTTTAAGGTCAGGTTGGATAGGGCTTTGTACAACCTGATGTAGTGAAAGGTGTCCTTGCCCACAGCAGAGGGGTTGGAACGAGATGATCTTGAAGGTCTTTTCCAACCCAAACCCTTCTATGATTCTATAAGACAGAGCAAAATCGTAGAGCAAGCTGAAGCACCAGCAATCATTTCAGCAGATTCCATGTATCAGTCAGATGAGCTGCTCCTGAAGCATCATGACAGTGGGCACGTCCCTGAATATGCGCCAGGTTCTTGCTAGAGTAAGAGACTTACTAAAAAAAACCCAAAACAAAACCCTGAAACAAACCAACAAAAAAATCTTGAATGAAATAATGCATAGCACTTCCAAGTATGAGAAAACCTGATCTCGGTGTCAAAACATGAGGTGGGTGAGGAGAGAGTGGTGGGGCTGGGAACTGAAGTTTTCATTGTCATGGCACGAACTCATCACAGATATTTGGCAAAGTTAAACCAACATGACCTCTGTACCTCCACTTATAAAATTAAGATGATAATAGTGACACAGTTTGTGAAGTGCTTGAAGGTTCAGAGACAAAGGGTGACACAAGTGTGATACTTGGAATAAAACACTATGCAAATCACAAATTTTTTGCAATGGTAACTTTATCTTAGAGATATACAGAGAAAACCCTTTGTCACTGATAATTATTCCGGGCACTCTCCACAGTCAATGGAGTATATAGGTGGTCACACGAATTTCATCCCCAAATCACCTACTCTAAACTTCAAGTTCATCCATGTGACAAATCACTGAGTCTAAATAAAATCTAAAATCCCAAAGGTTAGGGTTCATGTCAACTAGCTTAATTTCCTTCAAGTCAAGTGTCCACTCCAGGCCTGTCAACTTGGCCTCTACAGCAGAGCCTGGTGCTGCTGGAGGACAACACCCCTGACCCATGGGGGGGATCTGCAGTCACACTGAGCTGTTCCCTGCAATTGCAATAGCTTTGCTCCCAAAAGGAGATTCAACACTGGGATAGCTGAGCTACGCAAGTTGCCACCTCAGGTGTACGTGCCACTAGTGCTGTGAGAAAAAAATGAAAATTGCTTCAACTACTAAAAATTCACCATATGTTGATACTGAGCTATATTGGAAACAGCAGGGTAATACTTGTACTTTAACGGCCTTTTCATTCAAGAAATGTCTTAAAAGAAATGCAAATAAAAATGCTATATTGGCAAGGGTTCTTAGGCTGAGCTTTATTTCTAATTCACATTGAAAAACAGTAAATAATCACGTGAAGAGTGACTGCAGAATTCCCAATCACTTGTGCCTACTACTCTATCCAGCCTTAAACCTCTCAAAAGGAAAACTTCCAGAGGCCTGCCATCAAACCTGTCTTTGAGACACACACCTTTAGTATATCATAAAGGACAAATGAGAATTTTGCTCTTGCTTCAAATTTTTCTACTCAGATGGGCAAGCACTCCTTCTTGAAGAAGGCATCACCCCAACAGAAAACTAGCAAAGACCTAACGACTCTTCAAAATGAACCTCAAGGATCTGTGTTTGATAGCTGACCCAGCTCCTCTGTTTAGTAGAAAAAGCACTGCACTGGTCTAGAAGCTTAGCTTTCTCTTTAAACATCCCATGGTATGTCTTGTAAAAGCCATTACAGATAATTTATTTGTTGTGCGTTCCTTGCACAATATGGGAAAGATTACAACTGGTCACAAATTCAGGAGGACTATGAGATGACACAAAAAGATAAAATGAGTTTATTATCTTCAAGGACACCAAGACCTTCACAAGCCATTAAAACACATTCCAAGAACTGTGGTCATTTTCTCTGTTGACTTGTGAAACGTAAAAAAAAGTCCCTGCAACTCCAGTTTCCTGGACTGTTAAAATTCCACAAGAGCAGTAACAGGATCAAAAACTTTACGTTTGAAAAAAAAAAAGATAATACAGACAATCTATTTCTTCTGGTTCATGCATGAATCCTTTCTAGGCCATACACAGAAGAGGTATAATCTCAGAAACACTTCGCCGGAAGTTGTGATTCTAAAAAGAACATCATCACTCCTGTTAGTAATCACGACGGCTTAAATGACATGCCATTTTTTTTTAATACCCTGTAAATTACACAGTTCCAAAAGTGTCGTCTAAAGGCACATGGCTGCTCAAAAGCTGACCCAGTACACGAGAGACATTTGGCTAAGTGGTCAAGCTGGACAACATCTAGTCCATCTCTGGGTAAGGTTTTTGCAATGTGCCCTTTCACTGGGCACTTCATTCACTGCGTGCTTCCCGCAGTAAAACGGTCTTGGGGTTGGTAAATATCCAAGGCACATTAAGCACTTTTAACCATGGAATACAAGACAATTTGCTCAAAAGACAAAATGTGACTCAACTTTCTTCTCAAAGGGAGTTTTGCCAAGAACTCCTCTTGGTTGGTTACAAGTCATCAGAACCCTGCATTTGAGTTGCGCACAAGCTGTTTTTATTCCTGCAAAGCCTGAGATGTGATATGTCTTTCTCTGCTCCTACTTTTGAAAGTTCTTTCAAAGAAGAGCAATATGACCAGTAAGACACCATGGATATAAATAATGAAACACAGAGACCGGAACTCTGCGTATGGACTATTTACTTAAATGACAAAAAGCAAGAATAGGCTTTATACGTAACAGTATCACACTGGGAGGCAGGGAAGCAACTGTCTCCTTTTTGTTCTGCATTGGTGACACCTGACATGAGGGACATAAAGCTCCAGACTTACTCCTCATCTATAGAAAGGACAAAACGGAGAGATTAGAGAAGAGCCACTGAGATAACAAAGAGCTTGGAAATTAGACTGACTCACATCCACTGAGCAAACATCTGCAGTGCTTGAAATGTCATTGCCTCCAGCTCCTCAGCTCTGCCCCTCTGCAGCAGGCTAAAGCCACAGGAGCAGTGGAAGGAAGTGGGTTCACCCTGTCCCCAGTGGTGTTCCAGCTGGGCCCAGGCGCCACAGAGAACCAACAAGGTGCCAGCACATGCCTGTCCTGCCCATCGGCAACGGTGCCAGGACGAGGGCAGCGCGGCGGCCGGAAGGCCTTTTGCTTGGTGTCTGCAAGCCACCACCTCTCATGACCCCAGGCTCTTCTCTCTCACAGCCCCCCCATGGCATGCAGGATGGAAACATTTAAAAGGTAAGATGGGGAGTGGGAAAACAAGTGACAGAAGTCTTGGGAAGGAAGCTCAGAAAAGGGTGCTATAAAACAGAAGCGATGAGAACAAATGTGGATTGTCAACATTTCTCTTGGTAGTGCATGACCTTGTGCTGCAACAGGAAACTGTTCCTGCTCTGCCCCATCACTCTCCACACTGCCCTTCCATGCTGCCATAAAGAAAGGGAAGACAGTCCCAAATTAAGTCTCGACAGGCTACTCAGCTGATCAAAGGCAGGCAAATAAGAAACCATAAAATCCCAGTCTGATTCACCAAGTGATTCATTACTTTAGGCAAAACACTTAAAGATGAGCCATAAAGGAAAATGGTTTTAAGTACATTTTTGTTTTGAGCCCTTCCCAGTCAATTTAGGAAAGGCATTTGGCAGGGGAATATAGTCACATTTTTTCCTAATTATATTTCTTTGTGAAATCTTCTCAACAGTCTTGGTTTTCAGAAGAGATCCCACAACGCACTGCCACAAATAAATGCACTCTTGTCTTCCACAGAAAGTGGAAATGCTGTATGAGTGGGGCTTTATGGGTCACTGCAGCAAAACACACTATCCAGATGTATTTCTAAGGGTTAAACAGCATCTCTGAAATTCCAATTTAAATAAACTTTTGTACTACAGAAGGAAGAATCCTTTGTATAAGTTCATGTGTAACTCACTTTTCCTCTGCCGTGGTTTACAAGTAATTTCTCTGCCTCAGTTTTCTTGACTGTTAGAGACTCAGAGCAGTATTTACCTGATAAGCTTGGGCAAATATTGCAAGAGTTAACTGCAAAACATGGAAAAGCTGCCATTTTTCCCAAGAGCAGCTGCTCTAACTTCTTGGATTGGATTAAGGTCACAGCAGTAAGTATCCATCAGAAAGAAAACTGAATTAAGGCTTAAAATATTTAAATATTTCCACAACATCCACTTGCCTTCACAATACAAACTTTTAAGTGATGGTTATTATCATGTTACTTGCTACACAGATTCCAACAGAAATAAGCAAGATGCTAAAAAGGGAGAGAAAAGCACAGGAGAGAGTGCCATTTCTGCTCAGTCACCACTCTTTACACTGCTAAGAACAAGATCCCAAAACAGCAAACACAGACAAAATGTAGGACAGAGACTCAGGGTGAGCAGCCTGCAAGCAGGAAGGCCAAGAGAGCACTGCCTCCCTTTCCATCCTTCAAAACCTTTGTAAAAAGCAGGATTTGGGCATGAAGGACAATTGATCCTCCACATTTTACAGCAGTCTGCAGAAAGCCACAAACTCAGGGGATAATCCTCTTCACACTGGTATGTGCAGCTTGGTGCTCACTGCCAACAACTGTCTCCCATCCTCACCCATCCTGGAGAGCCCAGTTGGTCCAACTACAGCATAAATAGTCTCAAGTGACAAGACAGAGGATGCTGCAGTGTGCTTCAGTGAAGTGCTCTCTCTATGGTGCCTCTTAAAAACAAAAAAAACAGACCTTCCGAAAAGGCAAAGTCAAATAGGAGTCACTCAGTACCACAGTGAAGCAGATCCCATTTTAGTCAGTGAATTTCCACCGAGCCTCAGCAGAAGGCCTCTGCCTACCAGCAATACGGCAGTTTGTAGATTTCTTTCACGCGAGTTTTGCAAAGCGGATTTCGGCACCATTTCAGCAGGGGCTCCTAGCTTGGAAAGGGTAGTTATTGGTACCTATATCCTTCAGCAACAGATGGAATTTCCTTTTAGAGGCTTTTTAAACAAAATTGGTGTTTTGGTAGCAAATGAAGTAAAATTTACATGGAGGATGCTCCCCCTCCATGTTTCCCCCTTACATGTTTCTTTCTCCCCCAGTAGCTGTTTTTACTTCTGATCTATGAAGGTTAGACTCAGAATGTAGGGAATTTTTGCTTTGTTTTGTTTTTTATTCCTGCAGTATATTTTATCAACTAACACGTATCTTTTTCTTACGCTTTACTTTTGGAACAATGACTGTTCTATGTTATTTTGCCTTTCAAGAACAAGTAAAAGCCAAACAAACCTGAAGGTCAACGAAGCACAGCACAGGTTCCTATTTATAATTTAGACTAGAGGCTGGTAGAAATGCCCCCATCAGTCTGGGGACTCTGAACAGCCTACGGACATGAGGTGAGTTCAGCTGGTGGCACAAGGAAACTATAGCTTCTCCTTCCATAAAACCAGCTGCCAGATCCAGGGTTTATTTCAGTCCTTGCAATGTCACATAAACAAAGCACGGCTTTACACACCTTATCCTCTCCTCTCTGACAAGAAAACAGACGCATCCTAGCTACAGGTTGCATTACGAACTCCGCAAAACAATGGAACGAGCCCCCTGCCACAAGAGCGAGCTGGACGCACACACACGTGAGCCGACGCACCGCCGGGCATTCACCCGGGCCTCTTTTTGTTCTCGCCTTTGCTCACTAAAAGCGACCACCTCAGCTGTTACTATGTATTTACGGGCACCACGCACACCCCTGCGCGCCGTGGGCCCAGCCTGCATTTTCCGAATACCGTAAAACTTGCACTGACCCCATGGCCGTGCTGGGTTTAAGGGAAAGGCAGGAACCTTCCCCGGGCACGGCTACACCGCGGCCGCGCACCCCGCGGGGGCTGCGGCGCCCGCGACCCGGCCGTCATAAGGGGCAAACTCATTTATTATTACTATTTTTTTTTTTCGCTGCCAGCGAAAGCCCGTAGCCGCGGACTGCCAGGTTTTTATTTCTGCGGGTTTTGTTTGCTTGTTTGTGGGTTTTTTCCATGCCCGCCTCAGCAGTCGGCGAGGGCAGCATCGCCCCCCGCCTCCGGCGCGGCAGCGCGCCCCAGCCGCGGGCAGACGCCGCATGGCCGCCCCGTCCGCACGTCCCTCCGCCCGCCGGGCTCCCCCA